>JAOVYX010004881.1:0-37780 GCA_035668315.1 Drosera spatulata
GGGGGAACTAAAACTAAACTAAAGTAATCTAAACTATTCGAGAGTTGGTGTAAGGTGTTTCTTATGTAATTAAAATATAGGAAAGTCAATTAACTCCGTTCTAGTTCATAGGATCAAATAGAGGAACATTAGTTAGATTTGTTATTTTGAAAGGTTTGGTTGTGATAGTTTTGGGCATAAAGCAAAAGATTCACTTAAATATTAATTACCAATGAGCTTGTGTAGTTAACCTAATTTATTTACTTCTAATTTACCGATGAACTCATATATATTAAAAGTAAATAAATTGAATAAGCATAGTAGAATGTACCAAACATAAACAATAATAGCAATGAGTTTAAACTATCATTGTTCACATGCAATCAATCAATAACGATTATAACAATGAGCTTAAATCATGAAATCTCTTCTTGCTACCAAATTTGATAACTTATCGCCATCAATAGCTAGGTTCTAATATCATTAGGTGATCAATCTAGTTGATTTCATTACATATAAATAACTAAGTTTGGATTTTATGCGTCAATCATCATATTCAAATTTGGTTTTCGTGATCTAAGTCATCTTATGATCATAATCAACTAGAACTTTGTTAATCTATCCCTGTTAAATGTCTACTCAAGCATGATTTGGTTAACCATCATAATCATCATCAACGCATGCATCATCATGATCATAATTTGGAAAAAAAAAAATAAGGGAATAGAGATGATACGGTGTGCATAATGAAGATCCAATGACGAAATAAAGAAATTCAATGTTTTACATCAAGATCTAATCTCCAAAAGAGTAGAAAACCTTCAATCTAACCTAGGATTTTGAGAGAATAAAGAGACCAAAAAGTTGTGGAAAACGACGCCTCAAGCTAATAAAATCAAGTATATTTATAGGGAAACATGAAAACTCTACAAAGATCAGATAAAATCTGATAAAAAATCATAAAATCTTGTGAAAAAAAATACTTATAACGACTGTTACAGTGCATCATAATGATCATTACAATCACGAGCTGTCCCTGTTCTTCGACAGTTATAACCGTAACGATCATTACAACGGATTGTAACGGTCGTTACAGACCTGGAAACGTCTTGTATAAGCTTTGAAGCCTATAATGATCGTTACAAATGCAGGGGAGGTCATTACAGCTCAAATCAGGTCCGTTCGACTTCGAAACATCACCAAACGATCACAAACACATCCCATAATATGAAATACATCAAATCATCATCAATGGCCATAGAAATCATCACCAAAACTGGTCCAAAAGCTCGTCCAACGCTCCTTTCCACTTCATCGCTCTTCGTGACCACTCATATCATCTTCATGATCCAAACAACGCCTTTACACGATCCAAGCTACCATGACAACATGCAAATAGCAGTATCCAAGTTTTGTAATATAAACTAAACTAAAAACATGATATAAATGACACAAATAAGATAAAACACTAGGTTTAACGTAAATAAAGTATGTGTGTTTTCACACACGCCACCCTACTTCGAAAACACATTTGAACCCATCATGAACTATTGGAGTGCGCGGTCGGTATCTATCTTGTTCATTCATAATCAGGATATTTGCTCTTTCATGACAGCTCATGCTAGCTGAAATGAAGTGAACTAAAAGGTCCTGTACCTTTAAGTTACAAATCTCGACTTCCCAATATATGGCCACTTTGGTGCTTGCCTGTTATCTTCAACTATTTCACCAGGTTCGCTCGAAATAGGCATGCACTCTTCTATTCTTTCAACAGAAACTTGTTGGCAATAGGTAGACCCGATCTCAAGACTTGGTACAAGTAACGTTAGGAAAATAAATGAGACAAATGACAAAAAGTAAATTGGCAGCATGACACAGAGATTTACGTGGTTCACCCCGCTCTTGGGGTTATGTTCACGGGCAACCGATAAGTATTTTTCACTGTCAAGATGAATTTCAGTTACAAGAGAATTTATCCCTCCAGTCAGTAATTTTGTGACACTCGTAACTCACACCTACCCAAAAATAATACTATAATATTTAGGACAATCCCTAAATATTATTATAAATGGGACTGCTCTTTTTATGATTTTTATGTTGATATGGCCATGTGAAGAGAGGTTTTAGCATTTCATGGATATAAAGCTATGCAGTTTTAACCAGATTATCGAGATTTTGAAGACTTTGGTGAAGTTTAAATGCGTATCGATGAACTTTGTGATGATATTTTGAGTTATGAAGATGTTCTTATTGCATATGAAGACGTTCGTGATTGTTTCTGATTGCTTTGGAGGTATTTTGATGACTTTACAGAGTGACGCGACCGCTATAATACCTATCACAATCATTATAGGAATAAAAAATCAACCAGAGGCAGTTTACTCTTGGTCACGATCGTGACGGCACCCAGAATTGATCCCAAGAAGAAATAACCCGATGATCACGATCATGACCAAGCTCATCACGATCGTGACGATGTTATAACCGAAAGATATTGCGAGATTTTCATGCGATTTTCTCCAGATTGCTTAGGGTTTTCATATTTTCCTATAAATACACTATTTTATGTTTGTTTTTCAGTATCTAGCCTTCATTCATAGCCATCGTTTCTAGGATTTAGTTAGATCACAAACATCATTATTCTTCGTTCGTGTTGCATGGATTTGATTTTAAGAGTTGTTTAGCTTTGGATTATCGTTCTCAAGACCTTATTCATTGGTTTGTAAGTACTTTCATTGGTTATTTATGCACTTTAGTCATTTGATCAATCTATGTTGGTTATGATGATTACTATTGCAAATTTATCCATGTTTATATTGCTTCCCAATTCAATGAGTGAGTAGTTTGTTAGTAGGGAGCAATCATACTGACACAAAGCTAAGGGATTATGAGATCTTTTCTATTTATCTATTGAATCTGATTTGTTTCATATGAATGTTGTCAAAGATTAGAAGTTTATCATAGTTCATGCATGATTTCATTAGATTGACCACCTAAATGACACTATACATTGAGTATAATATGTTTAGCTTATGAATGCCTCTAAATTGGTCACTTAGATGTGTTGATAAGTTAATCTAGCTAATGATTCAATCTATGTTGGTCATATATAGTAGCATCTAGATAAGTTATAGATCAAGCTATCTTCCTAATGTATATCTAGGATCTTTTGACATATGAATAGTAGACCAATCTACTTCACATATCATGATAGCATGAATACATAAAATAGATAATTGAATCAATCAAGAAATATATATCTGTAACGCCCTGGCCAAATCCTTGCTACCGGGTCGTTACAGATTAACTGTGGAGTTCTGAAGTGATGGGCTACCGAAAAGGAAGGTGCACCTTGTTGGTATAGTACCATCAATCCATTTAAGCATTTCCTTGGGGTATTACATACACCCCCACTTAAAGAACGCAACGTCCTCGTTGCGACTTCAAGCACGACACACAGCCCCAGAACCTTCCCCTGCTAGACGGTTGACCTGGACCTCTTTTCCACAGGTCCAGCACACGGTCGCAGGGTTGCTCTGATACCATACTATAACGTCCCGGTCAAATCCTTGCTACCGGGTCGTTACCAAGAACCGCTCGGCAGGCTGACAACTGGTCCTACAGACCAACACTAGTCCTTTCAGTGCGCTTTTTGCCTCACTCACACACACCCTGCGAAAACTTCCCAGGAGGTCACCCATCCCAGCATTGCTCCATGTTAAGCACGTTTAACTGCGGAGTTCTGAAGTGATGGGCTACCGAAAAGGAAGGTGTACCTTGGTGGTATAGGTAATACCATCAATTCACTTAAGCATTTCCTTGGGGTATTACAATATCGGACATAAATAAAATACTTATTCAATTATCTATTCAATTATATGTTTCTTGATGTATTCAATTATCTAGTTTAGTTATTCAAGTTATTTTTGTAATTAAAACTCTACTGAACGTGATTAAAGACATCCCCTTTACTCCAACCAAATTATTCATTTGCAAATCTATAAGCATTTCATTTCCAATTTATTAAATTACATATGTGATCCATTATCCTCAGTTTCGATGTTTAATCCCTAAGCTGCGTGAAGTTATGAGAATCCTCCATATGTTTGTTTCCATTAGTTTCAACCAAGTTAATCAATCCAGTGCAAGTAGTTAATTGTAGTTCCTTTAGTTCATAATCATTAATACTTAGTTAGTTTTCAATTTCATTACAAAATCCCACCTAAGATTCAGAGTTTTAGGTTAGGTAATTAAGAATTCGAATTTGATCGTAAATAATTTTATTGCACTTCATCTCTTTGTGGGATCGATCCCTACTTATTCTATCTATATTTATATTATAAGTAGGGACTAATCTTGACGTGCAGACGACAACGCATCACAGATTTTGGCACCATTGTCGGAAAGGCCGTAACGTGTCAAAGTATTTAGTGATCAATTCAATTTTTAATTATTTTCTTAAAACTATTTTCTTTCATTATTGTTAAATAAAGTTAAAAAAATAAAAAAAAAAATCATATCATTCTATTTAGTTACTTAGGTTCCTTCTACTTTTATATGCAATTGAGAAGTGATAGGATTACAAGAATACAAGTTCGAAAAATTATTTCTGAATTAGAAACAAGGCAATCTCAACATCCAACTACTCCTTCTAATTCAACCCCTTTTCCATGTTTCTCTAATATCAACACTCGTAATAGTTTCTCCCCTATTCAATTGGCTAACTTAGAAATGACTGAAAACATTGACAATGTTCCTCTTAATGAGACAAATAATGTCAATAATGCAAACAACGTCAATAATGCTAATAATACTGTTAATCACACTCTACGTGAGCTTTTAACTCTAACAATTGAAGATGAACCTCTTTGTATTGTTCTTCCTGAAGTTAACGTACCTTTCAAAGTAAACTCTTGATTCCTGAATAAATTACCAGTCTTTAATGACCATATTGGTGAAGATCCTCATAGACACATTAAAAAATTCCATGTTGTTTGCAAATCTAATAGAGAATGGTGTTGATGTTGAAACAGTTAAACTATATGTTTTTTCTTTTAGTCTTTAAGGCTATACTAATGATTGGTTATATGAATTACCTTCCAACTCGATTAATACTTGGGCTGATATGCAAAAACTATTTTTAGAAAAGTATTTTTCATCTTCTCGAACTACTAATCTAAGCAAAAAAAAAAAAAAAAAAATCTGGAGTCAAACAAAAGTTAGGTAAAGGTTTACATGAATATTGGGAAAATTTTAAAAGATTATGTGCAAGTTGTTCTCATTATAGTATTACTGAAAATTTACTTATCCAATATTTTTATGAAGAAATGTTGCCTGAAGAACGTCATAGAAGAAATGCATCTAGTGGTGGTGCTTTAACTAATAAAACTCCAGCTGAAGGTAGAAGATTAATAGAGATGTTTACTCAAAGTTCTCAAGATTTTAGTTTAAGATCTGATTTGGAAAGAAAAAGTATTGTAGCAAGCTCTTCATCTTCTCATAAGAAATTGTATACTATTAACAATTTATTGGGTCAATCTTTGAATGAAACTCAACAATTTAAAGCTTGTAACATTTATTCTAACATTGGTCACTCAACTGATACTTGTCCAATTCTTTATGAATAACAAGTAAATGTTGTAGGATTCCCTGGTCCACCAACCCAACCAAGACAAAACCAATGGAATTATAATGTAGATCAACCATGAAGAAATCATCCTAATTTTAATTGGTCTAATAAAAACAATAACGCACCTGTTGTTCCTCAACAACAAAAGTTTCCTCCTGGATTCTATCAAGTTAATCCTAATAAGTTTCCTCCTCAACATAACAGTTCTAATCAGAGTAATTTTTGTGGATTATCTATTAAAGAAATGATGAAAATGATGACTTTAAGAAATTAAGAAAAAGAAATCAAAATGTGACTTAAACAACCAATAATTTCGTTAATTCTTTTGTTAATTTGTAAAAATAAACTCAGTCAAGTATTCATAATATTGAAAGTCAAGTAGGTCAGTTAGCCTCAGAAGTGAGTCAAATGAAAGTTCAATTATTCAATCAACTGTCTGCTCAACGTTTAGATCCCCATGAAAATGTGAATTCAATTAATTTGCAAGAAGATGATATGTGGACTGATTTAAGAAGAGCTAAAAGTTAAGATCCTAGTGTGTTTTATATATCATGCACTATTGATGATGAAGAAGTATCTGATTGTGTGCTTGATTTAGGAGCTTCTATTAATGTTATGCCTATTTCTGTTTATAATACTCTAAGTTTAGGACAATTAGAAGCAACAGATGTGACTATTCAGTTAGTGGATGGCAGTGTTATTCAACCTAAAGGTATGATAGAAGATGTTTATGTTGATATAGGTGATATGGCATACAGAGCTGATTTTCATGTTATTACAATGACTAATGATCATAACAATTCTTCTAAGTTGTCATCTATTATTTTAGGAAGACCATTCATGAAAGTGACAAATGCTATAATTGATGTAGCTCATGATACTCTCCATATAAATTGCAATGGTGTTGAAGTTAGTGTGAACATGATAGTTTCAAGGAAAAATAATTCTCATGAGTCATGTTTTAGAATGAAAATTCTTAGTGAAGAAGAGCCTAATTGCTTAACTAAAGTCGATAATAGCTTGTGATGATCAAGATCATATTCCTCAAGAAATACTTTTGATTTAATCGAAAACATTAATGATGAATTTCTGGATAGTTTAGCAAATGAAGAAGTTATAAATATTGAAGTAAGTAATATTGAGCAAGAAGAAGTTTCTAATTTGCTCGATGATCAAAGTGATATTGTTAGCAATTCTGAAAGTAGTTACGCCTCCTTAAATGATTTTATTCCTAAGGTGAATAATGAGCCTAGAATTGAATGTTTCATTTGCTAAGGTTTGGCCTAAGTTTCATGAAAAAGTTAAACCTAGCGTTAAGAAGAAGAAATATGATTTTTATGGTTTTGATCCTTTTTATGCTCATAGGAATTTTTCGTATGTAGGTAAAAATGATTTCAAACTTAAGAAGGTTAAAAGAGCATGGATTCCAAAAGAAGCTATAAAAATGCTTATAAGTTTAAGAATAGCAATGATATTAAGCAAATGTGGATTCCTAAGTCTTTAATATTTGCTGATAAAAGTTTATGGTTCACTTGAGGCAGTTTAACGTTATCGAGCCAACGACGTTAAACAGCGACGCTTCTTGGGAGGCAACCCAAGTTTAGTTAATTTAGTTGAGTCATATCTAGCTTAGGAACCCCTTATTTGAATTTTCTCGTTTAATAATCATTTCAAGATTATTCAAAGTTATTTTTCACCCTAACACATCCTAAATGTTATATATTAAGTGTTTCTATGGAATTTAGGGCTTAAAATAATTTTTAGGATAAAAAACAAGCAAAATATCTTGAATTCTTAATGGTCACGATCATGACCAGGGGTATCACATCGTGACCATCGTAAAAATTATATCAATGAGCATTTGCAGCCAGTCATGATTGTGATGAGGCTTGTCACGATCGTGACAGGGGCTAGTTAATTATAAAACGTGATTTTTAAATAATTAATGCTTATGATATCCTATATTACATCCATGATAGCTTATTTACATCTCTTAAATGATGTGGTTATCATATTTTTATTGATAATCCAAGTGAATATGATATTTTATTTTATTATCACCCCCTTTCCAAAGTTATTCTCCTCCAAAGGGTTAGTTAATTGGTTAAATTACTTAGTAAATTTTAACATATAAGTGATAAATGATAAGATTTTAGTTTATAAGATAAGATGGTGAAAATTATGTCTTATATATGCTAAGATATTGTTTTCAATGGTGAAATAAATTAAATGATAATATAACCTGATTTGTTAAGGATTATTAGTGGTTATGATTTATTTTATATTTTTTTTTATCTTATCTTAGTTGATTATTTTCATGATTTATTATATCTTATGATTGTTCCTTTTTCATATATATATATGAATGCTTCTATTCTATTTCATTCATTCAGTTTCATTACTCTTGTAAGAGAGAGATATCTTTTTATAAGTGGAGTTTTATTTGTGTCTCAATTTCAATAGAGATAACGAATAATAATCAAAATCAGCAAGAGCCTCCTCTTTGGTATCAAAACATGAATGAAAGGCTGGAAAGGATGGAGAAAAGGCAAGAAGAGATGATCTTAAGGTTGATGGAGATATCATCAAATTTACAAGGAGTATTCAGTGTTTTGGTTGAAGTTTCAGATAATGTCGAGTTCCAACCTTGACCGATAGATGATTTGGTACAAGAGATTCATAAATGATATGTGTCCGAGGGACACATTCCAGAAGAACCATGATCATATCAGGTACATTTCGTCCTCCTGCGCTTAATTTTATCACATTGAGGACAATGCTTAATTTAGGTTTGGGGGTGTATGATAGGAATGTGCAATCCCCCCATTTGTATAGAAATTGACGAAAAAACTTAGACGTATTAACCATGGTGTAGTTAGTGTGCTTAGCCTAAAAATTAGTTTAGTAATCTGCTGTCTAGGTTAGATGCTGAAGAGCAGACGATCACGGATGGAAAACATTATGGAACCACCAGATACAGACCATTACAGAGAATTTCTACAAGGCAGCTAAGACATATATGGACAACAAAAGACCTACAAATACTTCAGGATTTGGGATCAATCCTGACGACAAGGACCAACACGGACAATGCATAAAGTATTGCAGCAGAGCTGAGTGCAGACGAGGTTACGACAATGACTAGGTGCAGATAAAGTCTCAACGATATTGAGTGTAGACTAAGTTGTAGCAGACTGAGTGCAGCAGATATGGTTGCTAAGGTTGGACAAGGATCAAAGGACTGTTCAAATCGAAGATTTGAGATATGGAGAAACTATACTAGGATTAGAATAAAGCTGATCTGTCAACATCAGTGAAGGGTCACATGTGTTGCTGACAGACAGGCTATCAACACCTGATCAAGTACAGTCACAGGTTCAAATTTCTTCAGCCTATAAAAGGGGATCAAAGGAGCTCAGAGAACAGTGATGATGAACGGTTGAACGTACAATGACATAGACTTATAGGCGGGGATCGAGCTCGGGAGCGAATGAGCTAGGCATGGGGTGGCGGGGACGGTAATGCTGAAGCATGTGCATGAGATCGGGAAGGTGAAGGGGGTGGACGATAAGAGAAAGGGGGTGGGTTGGAGATTTTGTGTAGGTTTGTGATTGGGACTGCGATGAGCATGGGTATTAGGGTTGTGAAGGAGATTGCTTAGGGTTTTGAAAGGATCACGAGTCTTTAAATAACAGTTTTTTCTAAGTTATTCATCCTATGTTTTAGGTGTTTCATGTTTCATTTTCTTAGGGTTGTTTGATATTGTTGCTTAAAACTATGAAAACCAAAACCAATAACGGAAACAAAAAACCTGCTGTGAAAACTGAAATCACTTTACAAAATAAAATAATTTTTTTATTGTAAATGGGAACTTGAATATTGTTCTCAGATGAAACGGAAAACAAAACTGACAATCATATTTTTTTCAATTTTTTTGTTTTCTACTTCTATTTCATAATTTAAGAAACATAAATCAGTAACAAATAGTTTTGTTTCATCAGTCAGTGAAACGAAAAAAAGAAAGAAAAGAAAACAGAAGTGATACCAAATTGACCCTTAGTTTTTATGTTGTTTTATAGAGAATGTTGATGCTTTCGAGTTTTTGGCCTTTTGTGTAGATTTATGTAGTTTAGAGTACGTTTTGATAGCTTTTGCGAGCTATTTTGATGAAAGGTGACGTTTTGATGTTTAAAGTAAAGAAAATGAAGAGAAGAGCCAGAAAATGCACTTCAGCGGTCGTCATTGTCTGATTACACCCGCAAAGAGTTGTTTCCAGAAACCCACTTTTTATCTACGTGTAACAACCGTGACGAAGGAGTCTTCACACCCGTGAATGCCATTTCTCTAGCCGAAGTTGATTTTTCGTCCATTACGTTTTACACCCGTTATTGGTGATTTTGTTACGAACGGGTCAGTTAATAATAAATACAAACAATAATAAGTGCGCAAAAATAAATGAGACAAAGAATTTTACGTGGAAACCCTTACGGGAGAAAACCACGGGCGGTCGCCGACGACGAAAAATCCACTAACAAAAGAGGAAATACAAAAGGAGGTACACTCAAAATATTAAGAATCTCACAATAAGGGATAGAGATAATAATCTCTAAAACAAATCCCTTAAACCCTCAATGTGTTTTTGTGTGTATAGGTGAATAGTGCTTCCACTTTTCTTTTTTTTCTTTTCTCCCTCTCTCCTTACTTTCCTCTACCCCAAATTCTTTCCTGGCAGAACTCTCCTAATCCCTTCCTCTGCCGGCTCACCCTTCTTCCTCTCCTCTCAATCTTTGGCTCTCTAATTCTCCTTTCAAACCTCTGGTCCGTATTTATAGCAAAGGAAGAATAATCAGGAGAGGGAGCCGTGCAAGTTTCCTCCGCCTGATAAAAACAAAGGCGACTGGATGAGGAAAAGGCGGCGGCGGCTGGGTGAGGACAAAGGCGACGGCAGCTGGTCAAAGACGGTGGCGTGCTTTGAGTCACCATCAACAGATTCACTCACGTGTCTTACATTAAAATTTCAAATCCAAATCTGTCGTCACTGACCGAGCCCTAGTTCCCTCATTTTTCTATAAACACACCTCATAGGAGTGCATTTTTCAAATTTGTATTATTAAGCTAGTTAGGTTAGATGAATTCTTTTGCTTTGATCATGATTGTCTGTATGATGATTGACATGAGCAGTGAGTAGTTTTAGGTAGTAGAATCATGTGATTGAATCTAGAGATTAAGAAGGATCATGAGATTAATTTAGTTCTTTGTTTTTAACCATTTTATGTTAAGATCTATCCTAAGTTTATCACATGGTGATATTAGGCTAAAGTGGTCTTCTAGATTAACATCCATGGCATGTAAACTGTTCTATTTATGTGGGTTGAAGGGAGTATAATTTATCAAATCTTCAATTAACACAAACAAATGGAATCAACGAGTTGCATGTATTAGTCTACTTAATCATTCATTTAAAAAAGAGATAAAGAGATTCAATTGAAATGCATGTAAATCGAGATAAGTTATACAATTGATAAATTCCAATATGGAATAGTGGGTCTCATGACAAACCAAACTAACGAAAACCCCTTCAATGATATTATATATTTACAATTGATAAGTTTCCGTAATTAGTCAGACCTGAGTAGTGAGTTTACATGATCATCATATGAGATGAGAGATGATTATAGTTCGACATTTTCTCATCTACACATGAAGAACTGCTACATCCTACAAATCAAGAACAACAGCATAGAAGTGATGGAACGTGCAAGTGTAGTTTTTCAGCAGAAGCCAAGCAACATGTATTACATTATGCAGTGTATTCATTGATCACCATTTTGTTCCATTTTCTGCTCCGTTATTATTGCGAAACAGTACACATTAGCTCTCGTTAGTAAGCGGGATGAAGGAACTTTGTACTTGAGTCTTGAGTTTTCAGTGCATGTATTTAGCTGTGAGGCATCAAACAAGTTATTTCGTATAATATGTGAACTAGTCAATCAGTCTCGGCACCATCAACGAAATCTTCCTCCTCCTTGACAGACGAAGAATTCTGTTGGAAACCACAGTGGTATTGTTGGAGCACTAGAACAGATGCTGAAGTCGACACCTCGTGGGAAATCAACAGGTTACCTGCAGGACCTAACTCTGGGCACTCGCTCCTAACTTTCAGCAAAGAAGCCGCCACCTGACCATTTGGTGTCCGGCCTACCAAGAAAAGATTGCATTTGTGGAACCCTTTGATAGTATCGATTGTTTCTGCAGAACTGTTAACCACCCTCTCTTCATACTTGATTGATTCATTTGAAGATGCTCTTTCCTTGACTTCAGACAATATGTCTTCATCGACGGAGCCAACATCGTTCTCTTTGTACTTCTTGATATTGACGGCCACAACTTCCCCTGCAAAAGTTGGACCTCCCACAAGACGGACTATCACTAAGGTTATCCCTGGATGCTCGGCCATTCGTAGGCCATATGCAACTGCTTCACGATCATCAGGACCTCCGAAAAAGAGAATGGTGATGATAGAAGAAAGACTGCTTGCAGATATATGGGAAGATCCACCAAGACCACGGTCTACTAAGATCCCAACCGAGCACGAGGCATGCTCAAGAACCTTCCTGTTGACTATTCGATACTCATTACGTGTTGTCTCCAATGATCCATCAAGCTTCGGGTGCTTGTGAAATGGCAGAATAATGAGAGCAGCCCTCTTGCTCTCAGCACTCGAACAGATATCTTCATGAATTTCAGACATATGAGAAATGGCCGTCATTGGGCGGATGTATACCTTGCTCAGCTGCTCGTACATTTCAAAGGCCACAACGATCTGGTTTGAATCATTTGGCACGCCTTTATTCCAGAACGGAAGTCCATTCTTTCTCGCCTTATGGACCATACGAATTGCAGAAGATCTCTCGGATAGTTCCATCAGGTGCATTGCATAGACCAATAGGCCTCCCTTCTTGTCAGTTCCACGAGAAGCCTCAATCAAATTGATCATCGTTGGAACATCTCTTGTGCTATGGAAACATGCCAGAATCCGGAGTTGTGTATTCGGATCCTTTCTCTGGACAGTTCTCAGCCTATAAGCACGTGCAGCCCCCTTCTTTGCTGGCTTATACACGGCCATGACAAGAGGTGTGGTGATGAACGTCGTGAATAGGGCCATCATAACCATAATCGCAAATGTTTGATCATTTAGCACCTATTGGCTCAAACCAAACGAAATGTAACAAACCATAGACGATATCAGAGCAGTAACATTAGAAAGATATCATTAAAAACAGTCCAGCTGTAGTTATACATCACAGCCAATAAGCGAGTGAATACTACCTTTCGGTCTTTTCCAATGTTGAGGACAATGAGCTCCACTAGACCTTTGCTGTTCATGAGGAAGCCAAGAGCTAGGGCTTCCTTAAGCGGAACCTTACAACAAAGCGCAACAGATACAGTACCAACGACCTTTCCAAAGCAGGCTGTGAATATAACAAGAACAAGTAGTCCCCAGGACTGACCACCTTCCATAGTAAATAAATTTGTCTTGAGGCCACTCGAGACAAAGTACAATGGCAGAAGGAGACCAGACACTAGATCCTCCACCTTCTCTACGAGCGCCCCAGCTAAAGGCCCTTCCTTTGGAACAAGAACTCCAAGTACAAAAGCCCCAAAAAGTGCATGTATTCCAATAGTATCTGTAACAAAGCTAGCAGCCAACACGGCAGCCAGTGTCCCGCAAATGTATATCTCTTCCACTGGTTCACCCTCGGGGCAACGATGGCATACCCACTTAAAGATACGAGGGAATATGAATATGCAAGCGCCAACAAACACAATCCCGCACAATAAAACCCATAATGAAACAAGAGGGGAATGACCTGAACCAGAGAGAGCAACAGCTAGAGCAAGTAGAATCCATGCGGCTACATCATTGACAGCAGCAGCTGACATAGCCAGTCTGCCGACATCTGTGGTTAGCAGCTTAAGTTCTGCTAAAATACGTGCTAAAACAGGAAAGGCAGTGATAGAAAGAGCAACTCCCATGAATACAAGGAAAGGAGCTCCATTTACACCTTTGGAGATGGTTGATCTAAGGACAAATGATGTGCCAATGCCTAATATGAAAGGCAGAGAGATACCAGCAACAGCAATGCTTAGCGCCTTCCTCCCTGTTCTTCTCAAGGATTTTGGGTCCAACTCCAAACCTACAAGAAACAGGAAGAACAGAAGCCCTAGGTTGGCCAGGGTATCTAATACTGTGAGGCTCTGAGGTGGAAAAACGGTGTGCAAGAATGCTTTGTTCCTCCCAAAAGCCGATGGGCCAAGTAGTACCCCTCCCTGTGCACCGAAAAAATAAGTGGACAAATGTGTCTCAGTGACCCAATGTCGCTCGTTGGATAAATTAGTCATAATCATATCACGGACAAATTTATTAAACAGGGATCGGCTTCCTCGACAATTGTTTCACATTTCGGAATAATAAAAGTGATGTTGAGAATAAAACCCACGTTGAAATTTGGGAGCTCAAAATAGCTACATATATAAATTCTGACTTATTTCTCTCATTATCAATTGATTTTGAAATGAACCCCAAAGGTTTAATAAACATGTTATAAAAAACCAAGGACAGGGATGCTGTCAACGATTTGAAATATTTCATTTTTTATTTTTTATATTTTTTACGAATGAAATATTTCAATTTATTAATTTTGATCTGACATCCATTACCATATGCAAGATTCTGGAGTACTACTTAAGGTTGAAACATAATAAGCGCTAGCGCTATCCTTACTGATAAACATAACGACAATACTTACAATGATCTCGGCAATGACCCGAGGCTGCCTCAATGGTCTAAGAAGGAAAGCAAGAGACCGCGTAAGCACAAGAACAAGACAGATTTGTAAAATGGCAAGTGGTAGCGCATCATGCAGCGGGTTCTCCCCTTGGAAGACCCCATTGGAAGTGGCCTTCATAGGTGAACAAGCAGAGTTGTTAGCCATTTGTAATGATCAAATTTTTCTCTACAGCTTGTGTCGCTAGCAACAGTTCTTCCCTCGGAACCTGCTGTATATTCAGGACATATATCAGGCCACAGAGGTTCATTAATGATATCTAACTGGACTTGATTTTTACAAAGAAGCGTTAATAAAGAAATAGCCAAACAAATTCTCATATGACTAAATTCTATAGAAACATGAACAGAATGGTTAGTTGTTACGATAGGGGTTTTGGTCACAAAAGAAGCTACTATATGGGCGACACTTATTATTTGGTTTGACAAACTCAGCAACAAGTAACAAGCAGAACGAGTGACAATCTTCTTCTAGAATCTGTGGGGAAATTCGGCTATGTTTCATCACAAGCATAAGCCCAGGTTCATCTTGTGGCATTAACTAGTTCAAGCTAGGATACAACTATTTCAGTAGAAAAAGTTTGCTGCTTACTTTTTATGTACAGATCTTCTATACTACAATTATTTCAATTAACAAGTTCTAGGATACATGTTATGAAATCGATGCAGCATCGTTTCCTATGATGATACCAATATAAATTACCAAGTACAGATCTTATATCATGAAAAGTGTCCAGCAGTCTTTGAAGCAACTCTAGCTAGTTTGGGTGTCGGATTCTCCCAACATCCATGCTCTCGAGATATATGCTTCATTAATCTTATAATGCTGTTATATTTCTCTCATGCTTTAACTTAAAATCAATTAACAATGATTGCATTAACTGAATCTTATATACACTTGTCATCAGCAACGTGAATAATGCTCTATCAACATAAGCATCAATTTTACATATGAAATAAATGCTGCTACAGTCAAACATAAGCATTAATTTTGTTTTAATGCGGATTCCAACTCAAAAATTGATTTTCTTCGAATTCCAATCATAAAACCAGCGACATCATTGATAGAGTGAATAAATAATTTGAATTTGAGGAGAGAAAGAAAACAAGAAATGACCTTTTTATCATATTGCCTTCATTTTTTGTGAAATCAAGCGAAACAGAAGCACCACCGCTTAACAATTATGCAGAATAACAATTACTCAGATCGCGAACCGTGTGAGAGCTGACGGTAATTTGGTAATTTGTCGAACGGTGACGTCAGAGAGAGAGAGAGAGAGGAAGACACCGTAGATCTGAATATCAACAGAGCAAGCGAGCGCGAGAAAGGAGAAGAGAGATGATCTGTATTTGCTTTTGAAAGGAGATTAGAAAGTTATATATAGAATCCGCATGCGATTTGAATTGCCATTTTTACCCACTCAACTGAAGTGTGGCTATAACAAAATCAGGTCACTCCTGAGTCTTCGCTGTGCACTGATTTTTGCTATTAACTCTCGGAGGTTTTTTTTTTCCCATGCTCTAAATTGTTGATGTTTACCTAATATAGAAAGGGATGAGAATAAAGTATTTTCTCTCTAAATTTAGATCACTTGTGTGTGGCTGTACCATGATGAAAAAGTAAAAAGAAAAAAAGAAAAAGAGGTCATACGAATGTAAAAAGAAAGAAGAGGTCACATGAAAAAAAAGAAGAGGGAAAGGTATCAGGTGAATCATGCATGCTTCGTATGCCTTTGCAATTCATTTGATATCCGTGCTAGTATGTTGGGTGTTTCTTTATTTCTCTCTTCTTTTGTTTTTCTTTTTCGGAAAAAAAGTTAAAAGGAAAATTAAAATACATGCTTCAACGGACTAGGATTGGTCACTTGTGTTATTGCATGCATGATGAAGATTGAAGATCATGATTAGCATTAGCTAACATGTTTAGTATGCTGGTCCCATCCCAAGTAAAAAACATTGAATTATTCTTTAAAAAATCAATGAAAGGTAAGAAACCCAAACAAGGAAAAGAGGAAATTCTACTCAAATTAAGAGGTAAGAGATGCTATAAATATCCGTCCCAAGCCAAGGTAAACAATAACAAAACCCCTTTTGGGGGAAACTAGAAGATTTTTATAATGGGGATCGAAGAAATTTCATATAATAAGGACTATTTTATAATTAAAAAATCTAAATTTTTTTACTTTTATAATTATATCGTAGATAATGTACGAAAATAAATATTATGAGGATGCAAGATGTACAAAGTGTGGATTTACATTTTCCAAAAGAATTTTTTTGGAAGTGGTGAACTGATTTTTAAACATACATTTTCCAAAACGTATAAAATGTTATGAGACACTACTTGAAAGATTTTATTCCGAACATATACCATCGAAGATTTTTAATCCTCATGAGATCGCATTTTATTACAAAAGCTCACACTACCCTTCACTCTCTTTGTCCCCGCCCGGCCATACTCTCTCACTTTGTTCGTCGAGAATCCCAACAATACCCATCCTCACTCACAGCATGAACAACATCTGTAAAAACCATTAACGAATTGCTTCCATACGCTACCAAAAAAATGCTGATTTACGATCGTTTTTAAATTTCAATCGTTGAATTAGAGATTGAATCAATTGTTAAACAATTTATCGATTGATGTTAAAAACGGCCACTAATATAATTTAGCGACTGAATCGGTAGCTAAATACGTGCTATAACAAATCAGATCTCGTTTTCTTCCCCTATTTCCTTCTCCTTCGATTCATTCACTCAAATCGCCGTCACACCAGCACCACCGCCACCCGCCAACCCGAGACCACCCTCGCCAACGGCCATCGCCCTAGCCATCGTCACCACTACCACAATTCACTGTCATTCATCACCACCGCCATTCAGCGCCCCAAACACCACCGTCTCCGCGAGCCGCCACCGCCACCACTATTTGCCACCGCATCCGCGTGCCGTCACCGCAAACCCGACACCAAACAACACCGCCACCATCGGAAGGTTTCGTGAATTTCGGTTTAATTATATGTTTAATTTAATTTAATTTAATTATATGTTTGGTTGATGAATTTTGGGTTGATTATGGCTAATTTAGATGATTTTGGGTCTCGAGGTGGTAGCGATGGATGAGTTGGTCGATTGAGTTGGATGATGATATTGGATGAGTTGTGAAAGTTATGTCGTGATGGATGAGTTGTAAAGGATGTGTATTGATGGATGAGTTGTGTTTTTTGGATTGTTATTATTGAGTTTTATTTGTAAATGATTTAATTGATTGTTTTTAATTAGGTTTAGGATTTGTTGAATTCATTGTGATTTTTGTTGAATTGCTTGGGTGATTATCAATGATGGTTTGGACGATGGAGTTGGATGACGATTTATGGACGATGTTTATGGTTGTTTTGGACACTTGAATGGTTTGAGACTTTTGGACGATGGTTCATAACCTAAGGATTAGGTCTATGTTTGATTTGGATTTGATTTCACTTTTTCTAGAATACCTAAGTAGCTTAAAATACGCTGGTTGATTTGATTTGGATTTGATTAGGGCTATGTTTGATTTGATTTGAATTTGATTAGGGCTTCATTTGAATTGGATTTGATTAGGACGATGTTTGATTGGTTCATGAAAGCTAAAATAGTCTATGTAGTTCATGTCAAAGGGTATTTTCAATTTTTTTATTTTTAATGACAATAAAGAAAGCTAAAATTTGTAAGTAACTAAAATTCCTAAGTATGCGTAGTGGTTTTTTAATTAATAAAATAATAATACGTCACGAATTTTCATGACAGTGATGGATTTGGATTTGTTATGTAGGTCATGTTATATTACATCTTTTACGTGCCTTAAGTAATTTTTTTCCACTTTTTTTAACAAGAGTAAAGCTTTTCTTACGTAGGTCATGATTATAATTTTTTTTTCATTTGTATACAAAATGTTATTCGTTTCGTGTAGATGTCAACACGAAAGCTTATTATGTGATCGGGTTCAGATAGTACTAACAGAAGTGGTAGACGTGGTAGAGGTCGAGGTCGAGGTCGAGGTAAAACGTGTATTTATAAAGTTTTGCAAGTTTTTTATCATATATATATTTATATCAAGTATCAGTCTTTTTCTTTTGGTATTTAAAATTATTAGCAATGTATATTAAATTATCAACTCACTCCGGAACAGGAGCGCACATTCACTACCCAGGCGTACCTCGACGCAGCGGGATGTAAGAAAGGGGTACGTCTATGGTCTCGGATCGGTCTCCTCAGTGTATTATCCCAAGGAGGTGCGATCCTCTGCCAGTAGACTATCAACATCCGTTGACCGCTACGAGATTCTTTCGCTGAAGGAACGGGTGACAGCTCTTAAGGTAGAGATGGAGAAGATGGCCCAGATGATGTCCCAGTGCAGAAGAGGAGCTTTTGATCGTCGTCTGCACAATTCTCATGATCTACTGCCACCGTCACATCCATGTCCTCCAGAGGAGATCCATGGTTTTTAGGCATATGTAGATGTGTATGATTTCTCTAGTTTGATGTAGTTTTCTTACCATTTTTTTGTTTCGTACACGATTTTTGTATTATAACGATTACATGATATCATTTTGTGTTTTTTTTCATGTTGTTTTTATGTACTTTCATGTGTTGGTATCGGATTGTTGATATGGGAGGTTGGATGGATGGGTTTGCAGTGGTTTGGACGTAATTTAGATCAAATTTTGTATCCTGCTAGGGATTTCAGCAAACCAGATTTTAGGTACATAAGGTCTATTGTGACCGAATCGGTCGTTAATTAGCGACTGAAACGGTCGCTCATGTCACTGAAAAAATCATTCCAGGAATAAGGCTTTGCGACCATTTCTGTCGCTAAATAGTTTTGCGACTGTATATCTTTTGATCGTAGATTTAGCGACCAAAATACAAACCATCGCTAAATAGCGATCGTTTCAGTCGTAAATATAATTAGCGATCAGCATTTTAGCGACCGTTTTTTTCTACCGAATTTCGGTCGCAAACATTGATTAGCGACCGAAATCTTCGGTCACTAAAATCATGTACATCATTTATTATGTCTGTGCAAAAAAGAAATATACTACTAGTGAAAAACAGATCATATTACATCATCTAGTACATCTGTACAAAACAACAATACGCCTAATGAAAATACATCATGTATATAATCTAGTACGCCTATGCAAAAATTAGTATGCCTGGAGAAAGAAGTAGTACTTCTAAGAAAATTGATGAATACTAATGTTTTTTTTAAAAAAAAATCTAGTATGTCTAAATAAAAAATAATATGCCTATATAAATTAAAAAACCTAGTACGTTTAGTTAGAAACGCAACTAGTACATCTGTGCCAAAAAAATTAGTATGCCCAATTAAAAACACAATTAGTACGTATGTGCAAAAAACGTAGTACGTCTAGTACATCTGTGCAAAAAAACTAGTACGCCCGGAGAAAAAACTAGAACTTCTGAGCAAATTGACGAATACTAATACGTCTTCAAAAAAATCTCGTATATCTAAACAAAAAATTTTACGTCTATACAAATTAAAAGACTAGTACATCTAGTTAGAAATGTAACTAGTACGTCTTGCAAAAACAAAAACTAATATGCCTAGTTAAAAACTCCACTAATACGCATGTGAAAAAAGGTAGTATGTCTAGTTAAAAATACAAATAATATGTCTATGAAAAAAAAAAAACTAGCATTCCTATGCAAATTAAAAAACTAGTACACCTAAATAAAAAATAGTATGTCTCACTACAAGAAAAAAACAAATTTTCAAACGGAAAAATTTAAGCTGTCGAAAAATTACCGACGAAATCAATAATGTCGTCGAAAAAACAGAATTACAGACCGCTTTTTATTTCCATCGGAAATTACCGACGACAAAGCATTTTCGTCGGAAAACTTATCAACCACAAACATTTGCCGTCAGAAATTTTCGACGACCTAAATGCAACCGTCGAAAACCTTTTTCCTGATATTCCCCAGATCTAGATCTGGTCAGAACAAAACACCCTCACTCCCGTGTCCCAATAGCCTCACAGCCTCACGTTGTTCAGTCAGTGATCGAGTGAGAATTTTATCTTGAAGCAAGTCCATTCCATCGAGCAAAACATGGTGAAAGCTTTCAAGCTGCCCTCTTCCAAACCCTAGTCCCCGACTCAATCAAAATCCATACCCAAACATCAATCTTCCCCGTATTCGTCCCCAATCATAACAATCCACGTCGTTGTTGCCTCGTCATCGTGTCTTGAATTGATTCAATTTAGTATTTTGATGGTTTGATCAACTACAACAATTTCGGAGGTCGGTCTGCAAAGCGAAACCTCATTCTCAGCCGCATCTTCGCCGAGGTATGAACAACGAAATCTCTAGAGTTTATGTGTATAACCCTAATTTTTGGATCTTTTTTGTGGTTTTTGTGAGGCTTTAGGGTTTGGTGCATGGTGAACTATTCGTGTGTTGGTGTGAAGCTCATTCAGCCTTCAACGGGTGCCATTGAGCTCATGATATGATTTTGGGGTGTCTCATGGAGAAACTTAACAAAACATTTTAACTAATCACTTGTCTAATTGTCTCATTGCTTCCTTTCATGCCCTCACAAACCAATCGAGAAATTTTTGTTTTTTAGTAGCATCAAATACATGCTTACTCTGCTATTCAGCATCTAGCATTTTTAGAGTGTGCAAACATAGCATATAGCAGCTTTTTTAACTCTTTAAGAACAGATGGCCTCTTTGGCTTCTTGATAAATGGCCCCATCTGACAGTCCCATTGCATGATGTCGATAACAACATCAAGCTGCAGGAATAACAAAACCAGTTCATCCTATCAAACAAATAAACAAATCTATCAAGAGAAAAGCTACGTAAAACAAATCAAGGTTTGGCATTTGGTTGACCTAATCAACAAAGACATCTGTTGTTAGAGATTGCACTTGGTCTTGTTCGGTGACTTGTTTGTGTGTATGTTGATATCTTGTTCGAGCTATTGTTAGAGATTTCTCGAGTTGAAATTTCTTTTGGCATGGGAATTGGTTCTGTTATTGATTTGTTTTGGCATCAATGTTCTCTGGTATAACATTATCTTTTTCGTTGGAGTGAAATGCTCAAGGAAAGAATGTGAATCTTAGACCAATTTAAAGTTTATATTTATTTTTATTTTTTGGCATAAGGGATCTTGCGATGAGACTGAAATATTGAAAATAATCTTAGACCAATTTAAAGTTTGTATTTATATTTTTGTTCTTTCATGTTTTGTTCATATTTTTCTAACAAACTTAAAGCAGTACAAATGCATGGTTTCTTAAAATTTTTAATCTGATCTATGCAGGAGGAGAATAAATGCCTTGAGCCTGACTTATTGTGAGTGTCGTACTGCTATCCGACAAAGCTCTGTTCAACTTTTCTCCAAGCAAGATCTAACATCATAACCCTTTATTCTTGCTTCATTGATGTGATCATGTTTGTTAGATCTCATGAATTCGTATTCATCACTTGTTTGACTCTGTGAAAGATATGCAGATGTTTTTAAAGGAGTGTAATCACCACACTAAACTTAAAATTTCCTAGGTCGCTATAAATATGTTTGTGGTTTATTTTTTAGATTCACATATTTGGAAAAAAATATTTCATGATGAATATTTTTCTTATTCTGATGAAATCGGAATCCATGCAGAAATTATGTCGAATGATCGACGATGGATGTATGAAAGAATGATTGGAATTAGAGTGTCTCCTATTTTAATGTCAAAGGTCGATGAATTTTTGAACTTTGCTATTGCTAATGATACTTTGAGTTCTCCTGGATATTTGAAATGTCCTTGCAAAAAATATGACAACAAGCCCTTTAGACCAATTGACTAAGTCAAGTTGCATTTATATCGGAGAGGTTTCATACCTAGATATGGACGATGGCTATGTCATGGTGAAGAACCTGAGCTGTGGGGTTTCACATACGGTGGTTCAACTTCAAATCCATCAAACGTGCAGCCTATGCAATTTTTCTTCCATAGTATGGTAGAGGATGCATTCGAACCTGCATTTATGGATTTCAAGCATAACACTGCTCAACCCGAAGTTGAGGAAGAGCCCCTTCCAGAATTCAAAGGTTTCTTTGAAATGCTAAAAAATACAGAGACACCTTTGTATGATGGTTGCAAGGAGTCTATGATGTCTGTTGCAACTAGAGTAATGAAGATAAAGTGTGATTATAACCTTCCTCTCAAGGCAATTGATAATCTGATTGATTTGATGAAAGATATCCTCCCAAATGAGAATATTATGACTAAATCATATTATGATACAAAGAAACTTCTTCAGATGCTAGAACTTCCGGTAGTCAACATTCATGCCTGTGAAAATGAGTGCATGTTATTTTGGAAGGAAGATGAAAACCTCAATAGATGCAACATCTGCAACTCTAATCGGTACAAGAAGACTGGCAAAGGTAGATTTGTTCTAGTTAA
Organism: Drosera spatulata; assembly: GCA_035668315.1. NCBI lineage: Eukaryota > Viridiplantae > Streptophyta > Magnoliopsida > Caryophyllales > Droseraceae > Drosera > Drosera spatulata. The sequence continues at coordinate 22,924 of JAOVYX010004881.1, forward strand.
AGTTCTTCGATATTTTTCCATACCTCCGAGACTGCAAAGACTTTATGCAACTCGTGTGATAGCTTCTGCAATGTGTTGGCATGTTGAGAACCATCATCCCAATGGTGTCATGTCACATCCTTTGGATGGTGAGGCATGGAAGCATTTAGATGCCACGTATCCCTCATTTGCTGTCGAGCCATGAAATATGAGACTTGGCTTATCTACTGATGGGTTTGCCCCATTTGGTAAATTAGCGAAGCAATATTCTTGTTGGCCCATTGTCTTAACCCCGTACAATCTCCCTCCAGAGATGTGTATGAAGAGATCATTTCTCTTTCTGTTTTTGATTATTTTCGGTCCAAGTAGCCCTAAAGGAAACATTGATGTATATCTCCAGCCTTTGATTGATGAGCTGAAGGATTTATGGAATATCGGAGTGACCACCTATGATATGCATCGCAAATAGAATTTTCAGATGAGCTGCAATATTATGGACAATTAGTGACTTTCCAGCATATGGCATGTTGTCGGGTTGGAGTACTGTAGGACGGTTGGCATGCCCTTATTGCATGAGGTATTCAAAGAAATTCTCTCTTATAAATGGGTAAAAACAGTCATGGTTTAATTATCATCGTTGTTTTCTTCCACATGGTCATATTTTTAGAAGAAACAAGATTGATTTTAAGAAAAACAGAGTTGAACGAGGTCTCCCTCCACCTTTGCTCACAGGAGATGAAATACAGTCACTTTTAACAGACATCCCGACTACGAATGAAGTGATGCAAGGTCACATGATCATGCCACCTGCTCCTTATGTGCTGCAAAAGGAACAACGGCTTCAATTATGTGGCTGGATCAGAGGGTTGAAATTTTCTGACAGCTATGCATCTAATACTAGCAGATGTGTGGCCAAAGATGAACCTCGTTTATATGCCAATTTGAAAACGTGTGATTGTCATGTGTTTATACAGCGATTGATTCCGGTGGCATTTAGAGAACTGTTGCCAGAGAAAGTGTGGAGAGCCTTTTTTTTCTAAGGTTTATGTTGCAACACCATTCGTGTTGGAGACATGGAGCGTTTGGAGGAAGAGATACCGGTCATTCTTTGTAACTTGGAGAAAATATTGTCGCCAAGTTGGTTTAACTCTATGGAGCAATCAACAACAATCCAAGAACAAGGTTCACGGATTGAAGAGCAAGCAACAATAATCCATCAACAAGGTTCGCGGCTTGAACTCGTTACACAGTTTTTGAGCCAACTCTCGCAAGAGCCTGAAAATTATTCTGATTTGTTTTTCCGTTTTAAATTCACTCTATCCCCTCCGCCGCCCCCACCATCCGGTCCTCTTTGTTAGTTGTTTGATTGTAATGTGAACTCCAGCGTCGTTGTCACTACTCACTTTGGAAGGATTTACGACGATTTGGGATCTTTCGTAATCTTGTATTGTACGTTGGATGTATTTATGGGTTTATACATTAGTATATTTGTGTTAAGTTGCATTAGTATTATATATGTAAATTGTTGGATTGGTGTATATACAGCAGGATAGCATGAAAACATGCGTGTTTTATCTTTGAAACCCAACATTTCCGACGGCATTGGTTACGCCGTCGGAAAAACCCCATAAATGACACTTATCGACGGCTCATTATACATCGAAAATTTGCCGACGGCTTGCATTTTTCCGTCGAAAATTTACTGACGACTTATCCCTATCCGTTTTAAATTTACCGACAGCCAATCACCTGCCGTCGGAAAAAAAAATTCCGATATCATTTCACAGTCATCACTAAATTTCCGACGGAGATTTGCAACGGTCGGAAAATTTCCGACTATAAACTGAGAGTCGTCGCAAAGCTCTGTTTACGACAAACAGTTTTGCGACCGACCACAAGTCGTCGGAAACATGGTTTTTCAACGAATTTTGTTCGTCGGTCATATCCTATTATGTTGTAGTGTGTAAAAATTGAAAAAGTAGTGCGTCTCAGCAAAAACTAGTACATCAATGTATATTGAAAAACTAGTACACTTAACCAAATTGATGAATACTAATATCCTTTCAAAAAATCTAATACGCCTAAACAAAAAGTAGTACGCCTATATAATTAAAAAAGTAGTATGCCTAAGTAAATTGATGAATATTAATGCGCCTTATAAATATCTAGCACGTCTAAAAAACACTAGTATGCCTACGTAAAATGTAGTATGCCTATGCAAAATTTAATGCGCCTTAAAATTGATTTATTTCAGTCGTACTACTTTCAGACGTACTAGTAAGTAGTACGTCTTTCTCCTAGCAAGTATCGATCAAAAAGTAACTTGTTTTACTTATCAAAACTCAACTTCAATCTTCCAATTTAACATTATCAAGTTTGCAACTCGACCACGAGGCCTAAACTAGTTGTGACAAATCCAACTTGATCATCCTTTCTACTTCGATTTTCCACAACGCTTCCACTCAACAAAATCACATCCACAGGATCTATCCTAAATCAACACACAAACAAAACAAAACTCCATTAATTAAGCTTTATCCAAATCAAATAGTGCAATCAAATAAGAGCTTGAAGTTCTGATCTCAGTTTGATGAAGCTAAAACTAATTGAAATCAAACCGAAATCGAAGAAACTCTGATCCTCCAATGCGGTCGAACAGAGGGATTGAAAGCAAACAAAAGTCGAACACTACAATCAAGTTTACATCCTATGCTTCACATTCCCACTCTAATCCACCAACACGTTGTTTGCCCTCACATTAACCCCTTCCCCTACCAAACCCATGAACACTAACACCTATTTTAATTCATTCCCACCATCACCATCACCATCACCACTACCATGATTATTTCCCACCACCCGCCAATGAGGAACGTGGCGAAGATTATGCATCGGTTGATTCCAATGCCTTTGGAGAGCGAGTAGCTTCTAATTTATTATAAAAATGGGAAAACAAGGAAAAGGACAAATTAGAAAAGATGTGATTTTTTATTATATTTTTTTTGTAAAAATGGTATCTTATGGGAATAGAGTTTCCTTGATGGTACCTCCTTGAAAATAAGTCTCCAAAATGGTATCCCATGAAAATTTTCACAATTTTTTTTCCATTCTTACCATTTTTAAATAACAACAAAGGTATTTCATTGATCTATAATTTATAAATTACTCGTCTATACCTACCCATAATGAATGGTTATTCTTCATGAAATATTCATAGATATTTTTGGGGAAAGAGCCGTAACATAAGAAATGAAAAAGAGTATGAGAAAAATTAAAAACACACATGAAATCGTTTTTCAAAATTATTCAAAATAATAAAGACGTAAAAGGAGATGAAAAAGAAATTGAAATGATTGATATTCCTTCCCCAAGTATTCAATGGACTTATGAAAAGTGATGGTGCAATGGGCTTTCGATGCTCAGGGTTATATTACATAATTTAAATTAAACTTGATGTTGCACGAAAATTTTACAAAAAATTATTGTTTGGTCGTCTAACAGATCATTCATAACAAGACCAACTTGACAATATCTGTAACCCCATATAGTCTTGAATGCTAAATTTTAGCCCATTTATATATCGAGCCATTTACTGCTCATCTGTTTCTTTGAGACTGCATCGTGACGACAACCATAGAAACTTCTCCATATAAACAACTACGGAGCGATTTCCTTGTATGCAAATTCTGATATATTTGAAAAAGATATTGCTGATAATCCGACGGAAGAAAACGACCTTGCATCTTTTACTTCATCTTTTGCCATTCTCGAATAAGTTGTTTTCCGTATCATCGTCTTAAGTTCTGCAATTGATCCCACCAAGCCGAAGCTCCTCCTTTTAACATATAGGCCACGATTTTGACTTTTTTGTTCCTTGATACCTCCTTCACGTAAAAAAATTTTTGACTTCAAAATCCAATCTTAAAAAGCCTCTATATGTAAATTACAAGAAAAATCTAGTATATCCGTTTTAATTCGATAGCTGCTTTGATCTTCTCTTGTTGTTCCATCATTCTGATTTAGTTTCGCATTTCCAGCATCACGTTGTAGCTAGATTGGCAGTCCTTGCCTCCTCAACGGCCCAGTTTCATCATCACTAGAGTTAGTAGCCCGCTTTGATCTTCTCTTATTATTCCATCTTCACCAGGCACGGTCGTGCCAAGCCATCAACTCGACTTCGTTCGTCTTTTCTTCTTCGTGCAGAATCAGAACCATCAACTCCAACAAATCTTCTACTTGGGATTGATTCCCAACACATCAATCAAAGGATCACTCGTCGACGACCTTATGCTAACCTCACGTAGAAACCAAAGTGGTAGAAGTTGTTGAAGCTGACAGCTTCCTCCACTCAGAGTTCCTTAACCTCAATTGTTGATCTCCACCATGCGACTTATAAGCGCCATAAGTACTAGAGCTGAAGGAGACCACACTCCTCGAACCCTGCCTCGGGTTCTTCGTGCAACGATGTCCTTCCATAAATACGGTCTTGTACACACGTCTAGGAAACTCTCCACACTCAACAGTTTTCCTTAACCAAGAATGGTTGCCTCTGTTATGCAACTCTTTCTTTATAGTTGCCCTATTCTTCACTATCTCCTCTCAACGATAACTGCTCCACTGCGTCCAACAGTCTCACCAACCAACACAAGCTTGTTGTTGACTTTTCGATTCTTCATAATCACCAACGCACCTCTACAAACTCTTATGACTTCTTCTCTAATTGTTACACTGGAGTTTCCGTAAACAAGTCGACTCACTGAAATCAAATTTTTTTCTCAAATCTAGGATATACCTCATATCCCCAAGGATACGAACAACACCGTCAAACATCTTCACTCTGATAGAACCAATTCCAGCAACTTCACAAACTGCATCATTACCCATCAACAAAGAACCTCCATAAGCCTCAAACATATCAAACAGATTCCTATTAGAAGTAGCATGACCCAAGTATCAGAATCCAAAATACAAGAGACGCACTTGGATTGACATGACAAAATCAACGCTTTAACATCACTAAAGGACCAAACCATGTCCTTTTCTTCGTCATGCTTCTCTTCACCCTTCTTTAGTGCTGGAGAAACACGTATCACATGGCCCTTCATCCTGCAGTTATAACACTTGATCTCTCTCCCATAGCCACCCTTCGACTGAGTACGATCCTTGCCTTGTCCATTGCCTCTGCTTGAAGATCTACCACGTTCTTCAACATTTAGGGCACCTTCGAAACTTTCGGAAAATGAGGAACTCTTTCTTTGTGCATCCTCATTCAAAAGGACACCAATGACATCATCAAACTTGAGTTGATTCCTGCCTGACGAATGACTGACAACCATCACAAGGCTATCCCAACTATATGGCAAACTCGCCAAAATCACCAAGGGCAACACCTCATCATCAAACTTAATTCCAATATACTCCAACTAACTCGTCATCATAATGAAATCATTAACATTCTCAGCTATCAATTTTGCTCCATTCATATTCATAATAAACAAGCGTTTGATGAGAAATACCTTATTCGTCGTTGAAGGCTTCTCATATATCCTAGACAACGTCTTCATCAAACTTTCAAATGTCTTGTCTTTGGAGATATTGAAGGCTATCAGCGACGACAATGAGAGTCCAATTGCACCCAACGCTTTACGATCCAACAACTTCCACTTCTTCTGATCCATATCAGCAAGCTTCTTCTGATCCATATCTCACCTTCCAGCAGTAGATAAAGCTTCTTCTGATAAAGGTAATCTTCCATCTGCGTCTTCCAAAATCAAAGTTCTTCCCATCGAACTTCTTGATCATAATCTTTCTATCATCTGTCATCGCTCCCACGTGATCAAAGAGTACCAAAGATTGGATCTTGATAACCAAACTTTGATAACGAAGATGATCCCTGAAAATCTTAGATCTCATCAATCCCAAATTCAATCGATTATCAGATCTAATCGATTATGGTTTTTAATCACTCTCTCACTTTGTGTATTTAATAAATCTGTTGCTCTGATACCACTTGTTACGATTCAGGGGAGAGCCTAAGGGAGAAAACTATGACCAAATTGGGCCTGAGTAAAATGCACATGTGAATTGGGCCCAACTGTTAACCCAAAAGTTTAAACTGATAGGTTATGGGATGTTCACAAATATTTTCTACTTTATTTTTTCCTCCACGATCGATGTGGGTAAACCTACTCACATATATCCACAACATTTGGGAAGTAAATGAGTGTATTTATTGTGGAATGTTTCCTTCTGTAATTGGAAGACACTTATCACAATCTTAGGTTTAGTGTGACTTAACCTCTCATGGAGTGCCACTTGGTCATTCCTCATAGATCCCAAGTGTTACTGATGTTGACATTGTGGTGGACTTTAGCCCATGGAATGATGAGATTTTACCCTACTAACATGAATTTAAAACAATTGCACGTTGCCACTTAGAGGGAAGGGGTTTAAGTGCCTATTCTAAGAGCTCAAGGTGTAAATGTGTCAAAGCGTTAAAATTCAGGATGTCTCTATATACACTTTTTCCCATCCAGTATGTGGAGGGAACGGACAACAAACAAATACATGAACAGAGCCACAAAACTGCAACAAATCGGAGAGAAAAAAAATGAGAAATTTTGTAATGCACAATAGGAGAAAAACGGACGCATCGAGGTCGATCTGTGGTCCAATCAAAGCAAATTTTTTTGTCACTGTGTGCGTGGCATGTTGCTCTTCGTCTACATCCAGACGGATCGTCGATCGGAGTTCTGTCGTCGAGGTATCAACTCCTGAACAACAACGACAATTTCGATGATATCCCTCTGTTTCCTTTTTGTTGTTGTCACTATTAGCTCTTGATCTCGCTGTGCATTTGTGCATCCCTTCAATGTTATTTAGAGAGTTATCATTTTCTTTATGGTAATGTCTAGGTAATGTGCCAAGTGGATCTTGGTTTTGTATCAAAACAATGAGAGTGAAGAGCTTAAGTGGACCCCGAAATCAGTCACGTGTTTTATTTTTTATTTTTTATGTCGTCGAGGTTTTCCTTGGTAAAAGACTAAATGTGTTGTCCTCGTCTTTGATTTGTAGGCTGATTCGTAGGAGGGGACGAATTCTAGTAATTTGTTTGAACCGAAAACATAAACAAGGACAAGGCTAATCATTGAAAGAATTCTTCTCCTTTTACTAATACTAATCTCTTCAACATACAGAAAAACGTATGAAAAGCTCTATGGCAGAGTGGAGAAAAGAAAGGGACAAGGGCGGTCTTGCTTGGCGCGAAGGCTGCTGGTTCGGGGGTAAGGTACAGTACTAAAGGTCCTCGGACTTCCAGGCGGTTTTTCTTTTGGGCAACTGTTTACCGTTGGATCCTACCAATACAGCCTCCTATAGTTTTCGTTACCGAGATATCTTTTTTTTCTTTCTTTGTTCCCAAGGATGAGTTAACTATTGTGCTTTGATTGGTTATTTTCTTGCATGTTTAAGCAAATTGGGAATGTGATCGTCTTTTTTCGACAAGTACATCGAAATGGATTGCCATTATGTGAGAGAGAAGTTCCAACAAGGGTTTATTGCTAATAGACATGTTTCAACAAGAGAGCAACCATCAGACTTGTTGACCAAGACGATGAGTCGCAGTCAACTTTGGTATGTCCTTTCCAGGCTCGGAGTATTTGATCCATTTAGATCTCTAACTTGAGGGGAAGTGTTGGAGATTACGTACCTTAATTCCCTTCTTTACTTGTCATAAGTAAATATTATGTTCCTGAAGTTAAGGAACAATTCTTTCCTTCGTAAATAGTAGTATATTTTTTGTATCGGAAAAAAGAGGCTAATGTAGCGTTAACCAACTAGCTACCGCGAGCTTCTTTTTAACCATTGGATCACCTAAATTTGAAATTTCCTTCTTTTTTTTCTTTTTATTCTTTGATCCAAAAGCTCGCGGTAGCTAGTTGGCTAACGCTGCATTAGTCTTTTTTTTCGTTTTTCGTATTATGTATATTCCTTTTTTCTTCATCCAATCACTTGCCTATATGCAGTAAAACTACCCCATTATGTAACAGTTCATGCAAAACAGTACCACTGAAAGGAGGAGTATTAGATGCACCCCGGGGTGTACACCCCTCTCCATTTTGCTGGAATCTGATCGACAAAGAAAAACTAATCATAATTAATAAAAAAAAACTTGATTTTGATAACCAATCAGAAATCAGGATAGTGTGGAGGGCATACATCCGAGGGTGTACTATGAATTCCCCCACTGAAAATTGTCATTAATTGAATCATCCTGTCCTTGGTTCTAGGCACATAATTGTAACAGTCGGCTCCTGAATACATCTACAAAGCAATTGAGCTAAAAATACAGCAACCATGAAAACTTGAAGCTCTATATTGAGATAGGAATCTGCTACTTCCTGAAACATTTTCCTTGGCTTGCTTGTGCTATGGTTTCCTCCACTATTACAACATAAGAAATGCTACCTTGCCAATTAAATGAATGTATACATCTTCCTGGGCAAAACAATCTAATGTTGGTTGTTATCCTAGCCAGTCTTCATGATTTTAAGCGCGACCAATATTCGGCAACTAGCTGCGCGAATAGTGAATTACCCATATTCATCAACTCCATCGGCTGATCAAACTCCACCACTTTCCCTGCATAAACAACATTAATGTTTTTTTAGCTTTAAGTTGCATATCATATACATCTCACCTTGCTACTGGGAGGTACGGAGGTTACCGTCACTAATAGCTAGAACCATGGTGCAGTCGATGACTGTTGGTATTCTATGTGCCACTGTTATCACAGTGCAGTCTGCAAATTCTCTTCTTATGGTTCTTTGAATAATAGCATCAGTTACATTGTCGATGGATGCCGTAGCTTCATCTAGCACTAGAATCTTTCTTCTCTTCAGCAATGCCCTCCCTAAACAGAACAGCTGTCTCTGCCCCATACTCCAGTTTGACCCGTCTTGAACCACTGTATGTCGTGAGAATACGAAGTTAAGTGCAATGCTCGCTCTATATCTTCTTTTAAAGAGATGAAAATCGCAAACATATCGAAGCTTTACTAACCGAACGACTCCAAACCACAATCCTTCAGTCGAACTGCTTCCCCTAGCTGGCACTTATCCAAAACCTTCACATGACGAACAGAACAATAAAGTTTCTTCAATCTAAAGTGTTTAATGTGCCCATTTAGAGTTCTCAATTTGATACTAGTTACCTCCCACAGCTCTTTGTCAGTGTGCTCACATAAGGGATCCAGGTTGTAACGAATAGAGCCGCTGAATAGAGTTGGATCTTGAGGGATGATTCCAAGATGAGACCTAAGATCGTGAAGCCCAATCGTCGATATGTCTATGCAATCTATCAAGATCTTTCCTTCTACGGGCTCCACCAGTCGAAACAAAGTACCAATCAAGGTAGTCTTCCCGCTGCCAGTCCGCCCAACAATCCCGATCTTGCTCCCTCCTTCGAAAACACAACTGACCCCATCAAGAACTAGTGGAGCGCTGGGTCGGTATCTAACCTGTTCATTCATACTCATCATATTGGCTCTTTCATGCCAGCTCATTCTAGCTAAAAGGACATGAAAGAAAAGGTTTCGTACCTTTAAGTTACAGATCTCAACCTTCCCAGCATATGGCCAGTTTGGTGCTGGCCTGTTATCTTCAACTATTTCATCAGCTTCGCTCGGGATGTGCATGTACTGTTCTATTCTTTCGACAGAAACTATCATGTTCGCCAGCATGCATTGAGTTTGCACCGAACTAACCAGGTATATGTTAAGCGAGAGGCCGTAAGAGAGGGCCATCCCTATGAAACCTGCACTTTGTAAAGGAAAAGATAACTTTTTATTGGACTCCCTATGAAAACTGTCTTTTCAGGAAGCAAATAAATAAATAAATAAATGTTGTACAATGTTACTGTGGTATATTAGAAGCTGCGTACCAGCGGTAGATCCTTTCGATGGAAGCAAAGTGAGGGCCAGCGCAGATGATGAGAGAACAAGAGCACATAGAAGCTCCAGGCGTTGGATCAACCATTCATTTGCCGAGAAGCTGCAGAAAAAAGGAGCCGCATTGCAGTCTATGATTTCAACTGCCCTTGAGAAGAACAGCTCTTGCTTTCCAAAAGCTCTGATAGTCGTTGCCCCTGCTATTGCCTCCGCTAGATTGCTCGCCACTGAAGACTTAGTCGTACCATTGATCCGCATCAGCTCTTTTGCTGAGGCAAAGTAATATTGCTGCTTGTACATCAGAAGTACCATGTTAGTCTAATTTTTGGTACATCATTGCGATGATCAAAGCCATTTTGATTAATTAGTGAAATGTGGTTGATAATACCTGTAAGAGTAGGATTATATAAACCATTGGTACAACAGCAAACAATACTTCCCAGGTAAGCACCACCAGAATGCCGAAGGTGAAGTACGTTGTTAATGTGCCGACCACTGCTTGGCTCAGAATGATAGCCACATCGAGATCAACGATATTCATATCAGAAGATACCTGCATGAATAAAGAGGGATCTTGTATTTCCTTTGATGTAATAAAAGGCAAAGGCAAAACTCAATTTATCCCGTCACAAGATGTATACCGTTTATCCCCGTTTTAACAAAGAGAGACTGTTTCCTTTGACAGTCATTGTACAAAATTAAACATCATTGAAATAGCCAGATAGTCATATGATGGATCTTACTCGGCTAAGTATCCGTCCTACAGGCGTGGAGTCAAAGAAAGACATCGGGGCACGGAAAAGAGAAGTCATCAATGTAGAAAATATCGACCTTGATGCCCCAAGGCTCAAAATGACGATAGAAAATGATCTGATGAGGACGAAGAATGCCAAACCACATCCTAAGGCTGAGTACACTGCTATCAGTTTTAATTTTCCAGAGCTCGAACTGTCGAGTTTAGCAGCAAGCCAGTAACTCTGTATCAATTGCCCGACCAAGAATAAGCTGTGCGACAATACTGCGATAGACAGATACAAGAATCCTTTCCCATGTCTCAGATACTGGAAATAAGGCTCAAGACCTGTGTCTCCAGTCTCTCTTTCTTCGGCCTGAATCAACTGATCCGCAATTGGTCCTGTTTCCTCCTCGACATAAGTCCTCTGAATCCCTGCCTTCGATGCTTTGCTATTTGGATGAGTGTTAGCTGCATAGTTCTCTGAATGAATAGCATCGTGGTGTGCTTTTACTAGACTATGAAACTTGCTGATCGAAGACATCAATTCACAGTATGTTCCCGCTTCTAGGATCTTGCCTTCGCCCATAAACTGGTTACAGAGTAAATATACCAACTACTTAGGTCGCAAACGAGAAAAAGAAAATCTGTTTCATGTACGAGTGAATGCTCACCAAAACAAGATCAAAGGCTGGGAGGAAGTCGACTTGATGAGTCACAAGGAGGACAACCTTGCTGGACAAAGCTCGCATGACATATTCCTGTATAGAACCCGAGGTTAGCTGACATGTTAGTTAAAACATATCACGCTCTTACCAGAAGAGAAAAATGGAATGGTGATCACATTGAAGAGACTAGTAGCGGTTTGTGCATCAACAGCGCTGAACGGGTCGTCTAACAGATAAATATCGGCATCCTGATACAACGCACGTGCAAGTTGAATCCGTTGCTTCTGTCCTCCGCTTAGATTAACCCCTCGTTCCCCTACTATAGTTTGATCCCCGAACGGAAGCATGTCGAGATCCTTCACCAGAGAACATTGCGCAAGTACATCTTGGTATCTTTGAAGATCCATCGAGGATCCAAAAAGTATATTGTCCTGTATGGTCCCTGTTTGGATCCAAGCTGTCTGCGAAACATACGCGATTTTTCCATGTGTTTGCACCTGAGAGATGGAGCATAGGTAGAGAATATTTAGGATCATCCGTAAGTCATGTTTTAATGATAATAAACAAGTGTGCACTGACGTGAGTAGTTCAGTTTAGAACAAAGTTCATGATTAAGGATTACAATATAAATGTTATGTATGTAGAAAATTTGAAATGGACTCACAGTGCCATGTATGTGTGGAACTTCGCCGAGGATGGCTGCCAAGACCGTGGACTTGCCAGCTCCGACCTCTCCGCAAATGGCTACTTTTTCTCCAGGTTTAACAGTGAGATCAATGTTTCTTAAAGTTGGTTTTACATTAGAGAAAGCATCCCATGAAATTGCATCGGCTTTGATGACAATGCAGTTCTCTATCTTTCCTTTCTCCTCATTCTGTAGGACTTGTTGTCGACTCTCCAACTCTGGAGCTTCAAGAAACTTGGTTATTCTATCCAACGAGACGCTCGCTTCCACATATGCACCCGCAACGTCGGGTAACAGCCTGACTGGCTCCTGTATTATTCTCAAAGTTGCTAGAAACGTGAAAACATTGCCTGTGTTCAGCGCGATTCCAAACAAGTAGCAACCCCAAAAAGTAGCCACAGACATCACTATGGGAAACCACCAGAACAGGATTATGTAATAGCCTTTCTGTAATATCACCACCGACAGCCACCTGAACTCGTTCTCTCTAAGCTTCTCGATGGCTTTCTTGATATGCATCTCCCAAGCATAAAGTTTAAGCACCTTCATCGTCACCAAGGCCTCCGTGATGGCCCTCAATCTCTTGTCCTGCTCCACCATGAGTTTCGTTTGGTACTTGTGTTGCAATTTTCCAAGAGGAGAGTTCAGTATCACAGAGAGAGCTATTACCAATACGGCCACAAGGGTAGCTATCCCGATGCAGTAGTAGATAATGAGCAATGCGAGGCACATCTGAAGGCTTACTGTCCAAATCTGATGAAACCAGAAAGGAAATTCACCGATCCTATAAGCATCAACAGTTGCGTAGTTCAGCATTTCTCCCGGTGAATGGCTGAGCTTCGCGTCGTTGGTTAGCTTGAGTTGCTTCTGGTAAATCGACGCAGTCAGCATCGACCGCACCTTAAGGCCGATCATCCTAGTTCTGAAGTACCACTGCCTCTCGGAGAAGGATTCTAGGCACTTAGTTAGGAAGAGCAATGCGGTCAAAGCATAGCCTTCATACTTGAAAACCTCATTTCCTTCAGCAACCGCGATGAAAGCCTTCAGGAATAGTGGACCAGTCGATAGCATCAGCACCTTAAGTAACGCGAATATCCCAGACATCAGAACCGGCTTCATTTGCCACGAAATTATAGTAGACAGAATCGAAGGGTTCGATTGTGCTTCCTCTTTCTTCTTCCTCAACCGGTCCATGAAACTGAGGTAGCATGTTTCTGCTCGATCCTCGCACCTTAGCATAGGGACATCGTCGGGGACGAGAACCTTCTGTTTTCCTGTTTTCATCAGCGGATTCATCCACCAGAATGTCATCCTGCTAAGAAATCCGGCTTTCGAGAACGGAGTCACATTATCATCATCCTTGGCATTGGCGACATCATCTTCGCCTTGCAAAGGTTCATAACAGGCACCGTTTTGGTGGTCCTGTAACATGTACCCGGAGAAAATGGCCCCAAAAGTCTTCCTCGTAACTTCCATGGTTTTTTGCGCTTCAGTATCCGAGCTGTTGCAGCGCAAAAAGCACCAACATGATGATGTGAAGATGCAATTAGAGAAGTGCTCACAGATTATAGTTCAGTTGCTGGATCAAGCTTACCTGAAAGACTAATCACCAGTGACTGGTTCAAGCTAGCTAGCTTGACAGCGACTTCATCACACTGATGCTCAACTGCTTGGTCTGCTGGCCTGACAGAGACTTCTACGTGCTCACCATGCTGGTTCGAGCTTACATGATACCCGACAAATGCATAATATATGTTATTTAAATATGACTGAAGAGGTATTTCTGCGGATACAGCTTCCTCTATCCCATAAACTTGATCGTCTCGCAATACGCATTAGGTTGAAGTACATGATTTACATAACCATTGACGTTTCATAATAAATTTATAAATAAATAAAAAATACATTTGATCGTCGTTGTACATGTCTCAAACTTTGTATCGACACACGTGATAAGTCAAAATGTTAAAGTTAATGGGATGGAGGGAGTATAATTTAAGGTGCAAGACAAAGTTGAATCAGATATTGTCGTCTGGACTAGGAAAATCTAAGGGTCTGTTCACGGCTTGCACCATTTTCAACGGTAATACCTAACAGCTAGCCCCATGAAAATCTAAGGTGGTCGCTAATGCTACTTCATCAACGGTCGTTATGTAATGATGCAGTGATGGATACTTCGTGTCATTGGGGAAAACATTGGACCTGTCACTGTTCATTTATCATCAACATGCAACACAATCAAAAAAGTAAAAACCCAGCATATATCCAACCAAGTTTCAGCCTGTCCTGGATATGTATCTACTTTGAGCTTACCGGCTAGTCCGTCCATGGGAATGTAGATGATCAATATCTCCCACAAGTCAACTTCACCAACCTGCACTGTTTTTTCATAAATCTTTTTCGAAACAAGCCGCGCCAGTAGTCAACTTCAAAACCACCATCCAGTGAAAAAGGACAAAAGAGGCCGATAACAATAGTACAATACTAAATGATACCCTTGGATCAGGTCTTATAAATTGGGAATAAACTATAACATGCGATCTAAATTAGGACGCACATGTACATACTAGGTTGGATTGTTGATGCGTGCCGTCGCAAGTACGTCAAATTAATATTTATAAACACCCACTTCACTCTATAAATATGAGTTTAAATGTAGTAGTGCAAGTAGGGGTCGATCCCACAGAGAAAAGGTTAACTTGATCAGCTAAATTAATTCAAGATTCTGAATATTTTAGAAGTGGGGGTTTGTTCAATTGTCTTAATATCTAACTAAGTTGCAGAATTTATAAGCTAAAATAATTCACAGAGGTTGAAAACTTGATAGATTAAAGGATAGGGATTGA
>JAOVYX010004892.1:0-37777 GCA_035668315.1 Drosera spatulata
ATTAAGATGTCAAAAAATGGTGTCAATCAATTTATCACTTAGTTTGGCACCTGTAAAAGCCTAACTCTTTAGTTCATTTATATCACTACAAAACATATTTATCACTGCAAAACAGAGACTTTGAACCATGCTTCACGCACTATATGATACATAAAGTACTATCAAGATTTTTAAACAATATATTCAGATTCCAATTTTTTAGAAATATTTATTTAATTAACCAATCATATCTCGTCTATTTATATATCTACTTATTATTATACGGGTAATTACACAATATTTTAACATGACAATATAGTTTCAACAGCAAATCAACAAAAATACATGATTGTATGATAATTTTAACATAATTAAAATAAAACAAGATCATTGTCGAGAAAATGAAAGCATGAGGATGTATATATATGAAAAATCTCATAAAAAATAAATAATTATTTAAAATATTGAATAAATTACTATTAGTAAAATACCTTTGATCAATTTATAAAAAAAATTTATAATTTCAATCGGATTATTTAGTTTTTTCTGAAATGACAAATAAATTCATAATATTTCAAATTTAAATTCAAACGAGTTTGTTTAATGTTTCTTATTTTTATTATATTCTCACATCCCGTACAACGCACGAGTTAGTATTCTAACAAAAAGATGTCAATATTCTAGTGTCAACATATTATTGTTAATGCTGAAATGCATAAAACAACAAACAAATCAACTCATTTTAATTTTCTGTGTTATACAAGATTGTCAAAATTAACAAAGCACATAACTTGCAAGAATGCAAGAATGTCATACAAAATTTCCACGAACTCACCTCTGTCTATTTTAACCACACCAAAAAACAAGTATAGTTTCGTAAAATACAATCTTGAAAAAATTGGTACAATCGAATCCTTGTCACACATCAAACAGTCACAAACTTCAACGGATTGATGGAATACAATGTTAACGCTTGTAATCTCTTGAGCAAAATGCAAAAGCTAATCCTTTTTCCCGCACGTTACAATCATTCAGTTAGTTGGTTTCAGCTGAAAAACTAGGAAAAATTAACTTGATAAAGCAAGCCAAACGGAAGCAAGATTGCCGCAAGCACAATACTGATAACATAACGCAATTGAATTTCCACCAACATACGATAAGGCAACCAGAATTAACTTACCAGAATCTTACGAAAACGCAACAAATGAAGTTGAATTCCTGCTTCCCTTCAGATTGGAGACTGGGCAGTGAATCCAATTGGATTGCCGCCTCAATTCTGGATACAAACAAAGCCCAATTACAAACATGCATACAAGATTTCAACCAACATACAATAAGACAAGCTTTACTCACCGACTGAACAGTGTTTGAGGAGGAGATTCGGGGATGAGGCGGCGGGGCTGTCGGAGTATTCCATCGGTGTCGGGGCAGAGAAATGAGAGCACTTGTCTGGGAAATACAATGTCGGACTGGGGAGGGAGATGGGCAATTTGTAACCTAACACGAGCGACTAACAAGAAAAATAGGCGACTAAACATAACAATAGTCCCTACTTTGACGACTAAATAAAAAATTAATCGTTAAATTGACGACTAACTAAACAATTAGTCGTCAATTTGACGACTAACTTAACAAATAGTCGTCATTTTCCGATTATTTTTTTTAAAAAATGGGGTAATTGGTATTGACGATTAAAATAAAAATTTTAATCGCAAAAAGAACGACTAACATTTTTCGTCAGTCGTCCGTGTCCCTAATTTTTTATAGTGGAGTACCTTAAGCGATGCACCCTAACAAAATAAACGATGAATATGACATTGATCAGGAATATTGAACCTCTCTGTTAGCAAAATAACCCATACAACTTCAGTGTTCAGATCCATATACAATGTGCTTCAATTTATTCTCACCTTGCATTTGTAGGCAATTGGGGAAGAGAGTCAAAGGAAGCAAACAGAGCAAAATACATCCCTATCAGGCATGGACAAGGGTGCCAGCATGGGCTTGAACAAAAACCCGATAACGATAGGAGAAGCACTTGAAGCAAGGGCCATAACCGCAGGACACAAGCCAGTGGATCGAAGCGATGCAGCTGCCATTCAGGCTGCTAGGTAAGGGCAACTGGTCGGACGAACGTCATGCCTGGGGGACTAGCAGCCACGGCTCGGTCTGCTGCCCAACACAATGCTCGAACCGAGAAGGATGAGGACAAGACCAAACTTGCTGATGTTCTCACAGTACGTCATAGGTAACTCGGGTGTATTGCCGGCAATTTAGATGGAAAGAGGCCATTTCTCGAGCGATGATTTGTTGGACACTAATTTGCAGGATGCAGCATCAAAGTTACCTTGCGACAAAGCAGCAACTAGGCAAGATGCAGAAGGGGTGGTGGGGGCTGAGCTTAGGAACAACCCTAACTTGGTCACACATCCCACTGGTGTTGCAGCCTCTATTGTGGCAGCAGCCCAGCTAAATCAATCGAAACCATCAGGTACAGCCAACTGCTGACATAGATTATGCTAAATGTAGATCATCATGTGATCTTGGAAGGTGTAGATCATCATGTGATCATCCTGCGATGTCTTAACATCCATACTTTAAGATATATAATACTCTCTCCGTCTAATAATAAATATATATACATATTTTATATTATTCTATGCATATGAATACAAGTCTAAATTTCATATCACGTCTGATCGTTCCACATGTATTAGATTAAAACACATAATTTACATAACCATTGATGTTTCACGATAAATTTACACTAACATGTATTAGGAAGTTAGGAAGTTCGTTCCTCGAACATTTATCATTGCCACTTATCCGAAACAATCGTCGAAGTACAATGAAGGCACTAAAAACACCAGCTCAAAAATACTACCTATTCATACAAATTAATCATATTATTACTCATTGGAACCCTAACCAACCTAAAATGTAACACCCTGATAAAACCAAAGTTTCCAGCGTCACAAGTTTTCCTGCATACGAACATCCACAGCTTTGATCAACTGACAACCTTCCTAGAAAAGGGCAATCATAGTTGCTAACCTAAAGCTCCAAGACCTTCCAGGTTTTGCAATAGTTAATACGATATATCTAGTATATGAAAATGGCTAAACAACAGACACCAAAAACAAGAGTCCTGCGTTATCTACATGCCAACAAAAAATGCCAGATTCACATCATTACACGTTTACATGAGACAGACTGCCAAACGATATGTAATCATAGCTCTAAACTGTATATTAAGGAAACTCGTGTACAGTTTATCAGAGAACGAGAAGTGTATCTATAACGTCTCAACTCTTCCATAGCAGATAAATAACCAGAGGAGCCGAGTATTTCCCAATTCCCATAGCCACATGTACATCGAACAAGAGAATCAAAATGAGTTACAACAAATGCAATGTTCCTATATATCCCATGTAAATGCTACATATGCACTATAATACAGTATACAAAGAACAAATCAATATTAGATCTCAATGTTGGGGAATTTTTACTCATCTCAGGACTAGAACCGAAAATAAATAAAGCAAAATCACCTTGGCAATGATTCTCATTTGACAGTACCTTGAGGATTAAATAGGAAGATTTAATTTACGAAGTCCCATCTCTTCGCCGGTAAGTCTAAGTAACACCTGTACCAAATCTCTGACTAGAGTCTCCCTGCAACAATGACAAAGACACATAGAAAACAGTAACTCCAATAACAGTTCTTTGGCAGTGTAATCAAGCACAATGTCACAACTGCTCAGCTCCATAAGATAAGCAGAAATACAAGTCATGTAATATCCACAATGACAAACTTTTCTAATCTGGGCTTTGCTTCTTTACTCTGCTCTAGGAAGCTACTTCACTTGACACCGAAAATTTTCACTCAAATGGACACCAATGCTTATTTACAGAGACTCCAGAGCTGCCCAAACAATCACAGGGTGGCACTGACTATGTGGATACACACGGCCCCAAGTGAGTAATGAAACATCTCATGAGAAGTCATCGGATACTATAGAATGTTAAGCACGAATGACCAACACACCTCAAAAGAGGGGTACTGCTGTAACAACAAACAAAATGAAGACTACTCGGAACATAAATAAACCTGCCAACTTGCCACGATTGTTACAACAGCCCCAAAACCTATCAAGACGGAAACATCTCTGCAGCATGCAGCTACCAAGGCGTTCCCCACAAAAAGAAATGCGTGTGTTGGGATTGGTGACAGCATCCATGTTGGGTGCTGTTATAACAGCTCCAACACAGATGTCAAGGCAAAATTTTATGCATCCAAGGCATCATGCGAGAGGAAATTTTTGCCCAAAAAATTAGAAAAATGATGTGAGTGCAGTGCCTGGGATTGATAAAATTTTGCCTTGGCATTATCATTTCCCCAGAAATATATACTAATTACCAGAGCTTTCTCAAGCAAATAAAGTCGGCTTCCAAATGGTCTTGGTCTTGAAATACCGCGAGATTGACACACACAGGAAAAGAGGAACTGAGAGATGTGTTATAAAAGAACGGAACTAAGACATGTGTTATGAAAGAACCACAAAAAAAATTTCCAACTCACCTTGATACAACAAGTTCACAAAAGGATGGATACAATATGAAAAGATGTGTTCGCTTGCCACGATTCCCTGCTTCTGTAAAATCACACTTCAAATGTGAATGTGTGGGAAGTATGGCGGCAGTGTCTGGGTGAATTATCAGACGAGCAAGCTCCCGAAGAACAAATATTACTTCTTCAAGCCTAGCTGTTGGCAGCGGTCGTTCACCTGCAGATGACTCAGTTAAGAGATTGAAAGAGCTCCTAAAAAATGGATTGCTGATCAACCATGAATCAAATTTGTCGAAAGATCCAACAACGCACCAAGGTCATTTTCGTCAATCAGGAATCTGCTTAGAACATGCTCACATCTCTCCATGAGCGAAATGATTGCAACTCTGCTAACTTCAGATCTTGATGGGTTCCAGTCATCAGCTATCCAATCATAACTGCATATAAGAAACTGCTTAGAGCTGCCTTTTAAGATTCAACGACAAATTGATAAATGGCAAGAAACTACAACAAAGGCATTAAAAAAAACAGTAAATGAAGGAAGCAGTAAAACAAAAATGGCAAATGATCCATTATCATCCAAGTGTTGACGTCTCACCTGGTTAACGAAAATAACTTTTGTAAGCAAGTCAAAGAAAATCTGCCACAATGTGGGGGAAGGCGTTCCACCATCTCCACAGGCAAAGAACAAGTGCGTGATGCACATCGGTCTAGAGTGGAAACTAGTCTTTGTAAAATCTACATCAAAAGGGTGTTGTCAGCAGTGTAAAAGAGTTCAGTATTAGAGCTTCAGCTACACTAAAACCGGCCACGTAAAATGCCCTAATCGCCTTTATATCAAGTGCTCGTGAATTTAAAATAACTAATCTAGAGAAAAATAAAGTTGGAAGCCATGATAATAGAAGAAAGAAGAAAAACGCGAGAAAGTACATTACATCAATAGGAGCATCGATCTGTGACTTGAGAACCTTGTCACCCAAAACATTCAAAATCGTCATCTCCAGAGATTCATCGGCCTTCAAAGTGGCAGATGAGAGACTATTGGAAGGAAGAGCACGACCACAATAACCCAACAAAAATATTTCATAAACATCACCCATTTCTTTCCAGATGCGAATCACTATGGGTCTGCTGATGCTCGGCTCCTGTTGTTTATTCAGTAGGCTGCTAATATCCTGAACAAGCAGACGGTTAAAACCCTCCACTGCTACCCTCCAAAGTGCAGTATCAGGCATGTCCCTTCTCATTGTCATACATCTGCAACATTAGCAAGTTCCAGCATTGCCATTTAACCAAAATACTTATGACAGAGGAACAAATAATTAGCACAAGAATTAAGTGACCAGTAATAAGCAGAGAATTGGAAATAAAACCAATCGATGATCTAAGGAGTAGGGAGCATTCACTTCCTCTCCTTTTTCTTCAAAAAAATTCCTGCGAATGCCCCTTTATTAGTGCTAGGGATAGATCTCACTATTCCCAAGTCCTATTAATCCAGGTATACCAGTGCCTGCTTTGAATTTTAACAAACTTAGAAACCACAGTTCCTACCATATTGCTGACATTGTTGTCAATGACACTAACCAGACAATCATCAGATCATCCCTGATGTATCAGGTGTTGTCTCCAGCTCAATTCATTTCAAAGCTTTCGTTTCTTTAAAACATTTACAGCCATAGTTCTTTGTTTCCTACCATATTATTTCTTCTGTCATAATTCTTGCACCTAGGGAAAAAAAGGAAAGAAGGACAAGGGAAAAGAAGATCATGCAGTCTGATGCACTAGGATTTGCACCTAAATAAATAACGATTGAGAATAAAGAAATCAACCACACCTTCCAAACCCTTGAAGAATATCAGGTAAGATAGAATACTTCTCTGTGGCTGTCGCACGTAGGAAAATATCAACTAACAGTGGAATAAGTTTTTCAGCAAACCAATATGTTTGAATGTCTGATGCTGATATAGGTTCTCTTGTCTCCGGGGATGTGAAAGCTAAGCCATTCTGGTTTCCATGCTTCAGAGGCTTATCTGATCCTGAAAAGATGAGGTCGAAGGAACATGATTTCAAGTCATTTTCTCATGTGAGTTTCTTTTCCATTTTCAAGGAAAGAAATTGAAGTGCATAGGTCCCATACTTGTACCTGAAAAAGAATTTATTTTCCCAGCCGAATTTGTTTTTGCAGCTGAATATGGCAAATTTACCTCTTCTTGCAAAGCAGATGGGGACTTTGGGAGATACTGCAATATCAGTTCGAGAAAATAGGACCACATGGAAGACAGGTGTTCAGGCGGGCTAAGAAGAGGCAATATTTCCAGCATAGTACGCTGAATTGGCGGAAGGCAACCCTGCAGGAAATGATTGACAATTCAACTGATTATATATTTTCCAATGTCAGCCTGAAACTGGAACAAGTAGCTAGGCTCTTAAGCATCCTCAGGAACTTTGATTATTCCTGCTTGATTGAACAAAATCATAGAAAACTTTGGTTGCATCCCTTGTTTATAGATACTTTATCGTGATCACATGCTTTATCGTGATTGCATCCCTTGTGCTTTTAAAAGTTTCATGCCACGAGCCAAGCTTGATGCAATGAAAGCGATAACTAGCACACTTAGTTCTGATGACAGTCCACATATTTCTTCTCCAAGAGAAGGAAAGGGTATTTGGTGTTTTAAGTGCGAAAAAAGGAAACAGTTCATCATCTAGTTCCACTAGGAAATGGCTACTTACAGTTTCAGCTTCAACAATATCCTTTGATACCATGGCCTGCTTGACTGCCATATGCACCAGATCGAGCAATTGTTCATACATGTCATTGTCAAACATCCCTTGTGCTTGGGCAAACAACTCTCCTGGAAAAAGTTGGAATAATGACATAAACATAAAAAAACAAATACAAGAATGACTACAGGATATTAAGTCACTGCACTACCATGAATTACGCATATCTCAATGGCGTCGTTCATAACAACGATGCATCTTTTGAAGAATCCCCTAATGTAAGTTCACTATTAACAACATATTTCAAACAATCATCCATATAACACACATAAATTCTTTGCTAGTACTTAAATCTTAGCCGTAACTATCTCAGTTACATTCACATTACCTTACCATGATCGATTTACTTAGATACATCTAGGCAGTTTATATTGGATGCCAACCTCTTCCAAGTCCGGTCTCATTCCAGGCAGAAATCTTTTCTGCCCGAAAACAAAGAGTGCTTTGAACAGTTATGCCCCATCACATCCCGAGAAAAACGTTCATTGACCATGGAAACCCCAAATTAAGTGATCTACTTGATCCAGCAAGTTCACAGATTCAGAGCATTTAACTGATTTTCTACACAACAATATTGGTACCAGAATCTCAGATAAGTCACAAGGGTAACACTGATAAGTATTATCACCTTGTTCTTGAAAATTTTCCCCTCATCAGGAGACCCTGCTAAGTCAAGGAGCAGTGCACCAATGATGTTGGCATCGGGTCTTTAAAGTAGGTAATGCCCTGATCTTAAGTCTTAACGGACTCCATGGGAAGAAAAAACAACTGGAGGACAGAATAGATTCCAAAAATTGAGCACCTCACGAAAGCCTAAATGCTCAAGAACATTGTACTAAACATCATTCTTATCATCCATTATATTGATCTTAGACCTAAAATGACGCTATGCAATATATATGGGAAGATCCAACACAGAGAGTCAATGTCGATGGGTGGGACCCATTATACAGGTCAATAACCGGTATTTGATATCAAATCCACCATCTATGCTGTCAGGAAAGTGGCTCGTTTAACAAGCGCTGGTGGCCAGTAAGCTGTTGGATATCAACCCCAAAGAACATGAGAATGCCAAATGCAGCAGCGGGAGTCTGTCCACAACTGCAAGATGAGAAGGTCCAGTACTAGAGGCCACAATGGTCTTGAGCAGAGGGAACAACAAGATGGTTTAGTAGCTTTTATGGATAGCTGACCCAACCGATGTTGAGCCAGCAGATGTTGAGTCAACACAATGCCAAGTCAGCAATCTAAATATGAAGCGCAACTGGACAAGCAGGGATAGACTCTATATTCACAAGCAGACAGAACGATAAGTCATCAAAATGATAATCCTGCCCACCAAAAAGGAGAGAAGAAAAGCTTGCAAGCACCCACGATGATGTCCGGAAAAACAGAATTCACTTGGAAAAAATAAATGTGGAGAAGGATCAAATTCATTGATTACCAAGCCCATGCAAAATCTCCTGTTTGACTTTGCCAGCTGCATTAGTCCTGTAAGTTGAGGACTCTAGCACTTGCTTGTAAACGTCAAGTGCTGACTGAAGGTATGGCATGGGCAAGTTACCCTGATCCACACAAGGTTTTAGAAGAGTGATGAGAACTGAAAAGACAACTAGATCACTAGATATGTCATTTTATATCTAACATATACAAAGTCATTCAACTTAAACACTTGTTATAAAGTAACTCCGATGATTATGATAGATGGAAAAGACAATAATCACCTTGAGCGAGTGAGATAGAACAGTAGTCTGCAAACAATTTATTGCAGCAAGAGCAACCTCTTTACTTCCATTGGAGATACTATTTTTCACAAAAACAAGCAATGACTGCCATCCTGCAGGAAGTATCTTGACAATTTTTCACCATGCAGATAATATCGAATATTTTTCTTGCAATGGGGGAAAAGTAAGGGCAGGAGAGTTGCATATTGACTTGCCTGTCCAGAAGTTGCTCAAGTTTCTCAAAAGAGGAAAAAATGAACGAAAAAGGCGAGCTATTCCACCAATTATCAGCACAACAGTTTCATCCCATTGCTTTTGAGCAGTATTACGACTGCAAAAGAAGATGCATGTAATATGCAACGATTCCCATAATAGTCCATCTATGCATTGAGATGTTCAAGAGGTCATACCTATGATGCACAAGCATGTGAACAGCTTTTCCACCTCTTGTTCCGAGCTCTTTTCCATGCCATTCATCTCTAGATGATGTTGCAGCCTACAACCAAAGATCCTGAGCTTGCTAAAGCTGATAAAAAGCAGGATTTATGACGTGCATGAATTAAAGCCTCAACATACCATGTGGGAAGCACGATCTAATATAGGGAAGACATACTTCCAAAGACAATCCTCCCAGATACTCTGTGACAGCCTCTGACCATGAGTTCCAAGGGTTTGAAAAAAAGTACGAACTGCTGAGTTTCGCACCTGGAACAACATTAAAGTGAGCAGCGCAAAAAGTTGGTCATGCTGATTTGTTACAAACCACATTTCTAGTTTTCCTGCTTGTCTCCTGGCTTCCAAATTGTCACTTCTATTTTTTATCTATTGATTCGTTTTAAACGGTCAATGTGACTAAATTTCATCGACCACGCCAACAAATAGAAGCAATGTGTATTGAAAAAGAAAGGAGAAAAGAAAAGAACCTCAGGTCTCTCATCAGCTCCAAGTGCTTGGAGTAATGAGAAAATAGAGACAACAAATTTGTCTGGATCAACTTTAACTGTAGGAGCTTTATTATTGATCTGTTTCACACCAAATTGATCCTCAATGCACTTTTCACCATCTGCCGTTGCTGATAGAGGAGGTACACTAACATTACCTGGAATATGCGTTGTTAACAGGATCAATGGATTTGCGAAAGGATTACAACAGTGTATGATTCCAAAGAAATTACAATCTTGTAACCTTGCCTTCAGGATAGTGCATAAGCCTTTTCACAATAAAATCTGTTGTAGTCCATAAAAGACCTATAGCGGTCAAGCTTATATTCAACTCAGTCTTTTGGGCACTATAAGCTCCAGTAACATCTATGCATCTGAAGAATGATAAAAAAAAAAAAAAGGGGATCACATAAAGAGAAGGGGAATAAACATGTCCCGCAAAACCAAAACCAAAACCAAAATCAACCACCAATCAACCGTTCAAATCATAATGCAAATCAAAACAGGCAACAAAAAGAGATGGTCAAAACAAGCCACACAGTATACCCATGAACAAGAGGGGTGGGAATGGAAGAAGAAGAAGAGGACGGATTGAGCAAAGAAAACCGACAATAATACAAAGCAAGCCAGAAAAGAGAGCGACCAAGCCAACAACCCACAAAAACTGAAAGAAGAATTTAACCCAACTATTATTATATAGTATATTATATGTGTATATATATAGGGTTGCGTTGGGGCTGATTTTAAATCAGCCCTGTTTTTCCCATATATATTTGCATCCGGTGGTGAACCTGACGTCGACCTCCAAACTTTTTTGTCATACCATGACAAAGATCTCAGAACTTACCTACATTACCTTTTGACCTAAAAAATGCACAAGACAAAAAAAATAAAGAAAAGAGAAAGCAGGCATCCCACGTGTATATAATCCCCCACAAAACTAGGCTTGGCTTGGCTTAGCTCTGCGGGAATGCCAAGGTTTCTGGTATATAGCATCCGCATGACCAGAAGCTAAAAGAGCAACCTTTTGACGACTCTAGTTTTAAAGCGATAAAGCACTAAAGCAACATAGCGAACAGAAAAATCATAGAAATTAGCTTGTCCAGAGAGATATGACAACGAAACTTACACTTGAAGGCAATCTACAGGTATAGTTGAGAGTCCATTGTTCATAATGACACGCAGACTCTGCATCAGAAGAATGGCAAAGTAATGAATATATCAGTAATCATCTCACAATACAGAACTCATAGTTACCCACTAGCGGTTATGTAGCTTGGGCAATGTTCTAACTCATGTACTTAATCAAACAGTTGTCAAGCCTGCTTGGGCAACATGCCCTCACTGCATAAGAAAGAAGAACAGCTCTAGTTGATACAAATATCTAGCTTAGAATTTCATCTCTTCAGTTTATCTTACATTCTTACTACATCTTCCCCAAGTGGGATGCAAGCATAGTGCAGATAATCGAGGGAGGTCACAATGTCATGACCCAAAATGGTTCTACATCATCGGAGCCAGATTATGAGATAGGTAGCATATGTGCAAAGATCTTCATCCTTGTTCTAGTTCGATGACAATGGAATCATTGTTACGGGATCAGGGCTATTGCCCTTTTTTTCGCTAAAAATGTTACTCTCTCCATCCCATACTGCAAGAAATAATTTGACCCGACACACAAATTTAGGTGTTGAAATTTTGTGAATTTCATTAAAAAAATTCATATTTTTAAGTGATAATGAAGTTTAAGAAACAATTACGTGAGGAGGTAGTGAACTGCACAATACTAGATGATGATTGTGTTGGTATCTTTTAGGAGAAAAGGTTGCCAAAAGGGTATGTCACGCATATTTTGGGACGACCCAAATAGAAAAACGTTACCTATATTTTGGGACGAAGAGAGTACATCATCTTATGTTTATAAATATATGTCACTATGAGAGGATACGGTCAAGCAAGTCATGAGTTTGTCACTTGCCAACCGTCCACTCACAAATTTAAATCAGAAGTTTAAGCATCACTTCCAGCTTAGTTCTAGACATGGAAAAGAAAGACAAACATTAAAAGGAATATAACCAACTATACTTCCATGTTCTAGTTGCAATACTTTCTATAAGATTAACCACACCAAACGCATGGCAAACAGGTTTCCTCATAATCAAACCACGGAAAGAGGAATCACACAAACATAAGCAAAATAAATCAGGAACTCGAACCAATTGCAAAGGACTGGCAATTCCAACACCTCCCTCTTTCCAAGGACTCTGGCATTAGTGTCGCACAATATACAAGCAGTAGGTGAAGTACAAGTAAAGCATCGAAGGTTTAGTCAATACTGTGCATCTGGGCCTCTAACCTGAAATCCCAGCGTCACTAGATCCTTCTCTGGTGCATCTGCAACGGACCTTGACAAAATAAGACAATAAATAAGGAAAACTTGATTCAAACAAAGAACACAACCAGCATTGGTATGCACACAGATATATCTGACAGGGAAAAGCAGACCTTAACATCTGAAGTATATCTGGCCAACTATATCGTAACTTTTCTCCATGCCTCTGATAGACATTCGAAAAATACAATAAGACAGCTACAACGGATAGGAGCTGATGGTCACAAAATATACTAGTATCTATCTTATACATGTGAAAAGCTACCTCCAAGACATGCAGAAGAATTTTAAGAGACCCAGCACGAACATCAACACTCTGTGTGGAGAAGTAAAGTATCCTCAATGGTGAAATGACGGAACACTCGAGCGACCGTAGCCCTGTCAATGCAGCTTTACTCTGCAGATTAAAAGAAAAACATATTATCCAAACATTATGATAGAAGAAAAGATGTTCAAGTGCCATAAAAAAATAGTCCTCACCTGTTGCGTATCTTCAACAGGTCTGGATGAGATGAGGAGCTGAAAACGGTCTGAGCCTAAAACAGCACAAATTGATTGATCCAAGGCACCAAGTCCCATGCTTCGGAGATGTTGATCAGAATTCCAAGCAAGCTGAAATCACAATTGGAGAAAGAATGAAACAGTTTAAAGATATCATATATAATTGTTAGGCAGTCACTTGATGCTAGTTACCTGAAGGAAATGGCCAACAACTATATCCCACAGCGGCTCCACTCCTGGAACAAACAAACGGGGGAAGGAAGAAAAAAGGAATATCATGTCACATTAGCATACTCTGAAATCAATCTGACCAGCATAAACATTGAACTTCAGTCATCACAACACTAGTAGCACACTTGCAGCAAAATATGCATTGTGCATATGGCACGATGATGTTATGAAGCTACATTTGCATGTTTCATGTTCATTTCCAAATTGGAACAAACACAATAAAAAAAGGTCATGCATATTTGACCCAACCCGGGGTCACTGCATAGTTTTGATATACCGGACAAAAAAGAGAAACAAATTGTATTGAAGTGTGCTTTAACTAGTCAGGGAATGAAGCACAGAAAACCAACAACTAACAACTTCAGACACAAGGCCACTCAAATTTAATGATCGATTCTGAGAATGGACAACCTGAAAATTTCAATATAGAATGTCATCACCGCCATGTGGTAACAATGGAGGAGTGTCTCAATATTTTTAACATCATCGGAATTACCAGATTGTAAAACAGCAGCTTTAAAGAAAAGGAGAACCTTTAGACTGAAGCTATGCATATCTTAGGACATTGGATAACAATGAAGAGTCATACCAAAAGGATACACGTAGACTGAGATGAGAATGCTAAGATGCATGTGGATATAAACTCCCAGAGACAACATGAAGATATGTCAATGTGTCGGAGTTGGCAAGCGTGGTGAGGATGAGGCAAAAACTTATAACTCACACAAGAGTGAGGGAAATTGATCCATACAAGAGACCCTACCGAGTGATATTTTGGAAGATAATATGCGGCCCTCAATGAGAAACAGCAGGAGAATCAGGACTTGCTGATTCGCTGTGTCGCATAGCAGTTGGGATTCTCAAAGGGGCAGCATATTGCCGCATGTATTATTTACAAATGTCTGAAGCAGTGGAGATCATTTGAAGTGGAAAACACAAGAATCTTTGACCGTATAGTTATGATGTTTTCTCATTAAGAAGGCATAGCTATTCAATAGTTATGTAGTGAATACTTAATAATGAGCAATCCCCTCTAGACAGTGGCAGAGAGCCCCCATGGATGTAACCAGAACAGAGCTAGAACAAGATAATCAACCAAAGGAACTTGAATTGATACTTACTATGAAGATTATTAACTAGGATAGATGTCATTCTATCGACTGAAAAGCTGATGCTTCCAATTCTTTGAGCAGAAGCCTGACCAACACTGCTTGAACCTCCTAAAAAACGCTGTGAAAGCTGACCGAGAGCTGAGAGAAGAGATTTGACTGCAGATAAGTGCATCAAGGCAGAGCTCTCAAACAGCTTCACACATTGCATCGATGTTAGACTATGAATGCAATAAAGCAAGAATCTATGACCAAATGCAGATGTTTTCTGTTACCTGGGAATTCAAGGACGAAAGAATGTTGAAGTCACTATACTGTCCAGATGACTCCTTGGTGAGCCTTGGAACAGAAGTTGAGACTTCCTGCAGTTAGAACCAATTAAGGGCGAAAAGCATAACAAAAAACAAGGCAAATGTAGCAAACTATAAATGAATTAGCATGAATGACAACCTGCAACACGAAGAAAGAACACAAGAGGCCATGCAATTAGCCCAAAAATAACAGAAAAAATGACATTTGAGAAGCCCCATAGAATGAAACTACGCATTGAGCTTGTCGTGGAAAAAGCCACACAACAGAGTTCAATGGTGAATCCAATAATCCAGTCACACAAGCTTATATTATTTGAAGGTGTATGCAAATGGTCCAATAGGTTTTTAAAAAGAAAAGGGGGAAGAGAAGAGAAAGAAAATGCGTGTTAACAGAAAGGCACTGGTAGGGACTAGAGCAACAGACTACAGTTCAGCAGAAAAAAAACTAAGTACGTAACAAAATCACTCAAGTTAGAAGAACAAACAATCTTAACCAAATTACCTGTGTTGCAGCATGCGAGGAGTGAATAGCATGGTCCAGAGCTGCTAAAGTTTCCAAAACCTACACAGTTTCAGGAGAATGGTATGATCATTAGAAAACTTCCAAGTCACTTGCATCACCAGCACATAAAGGCAGAGGAGCTCACCAGAATCCACGAAGGGCCTAAAACATTGTGCAGCCGATGAGCTATGTTGAAAAGAGTCCTTAGAGCCTGACTAGCCAAAATGAAAGGACCTCATCAACCATCGGATACCCGCAATACCTAACAGAAGCTTTACTCCTTTTCATATTCTTCCTTGATAGAAGGAATAAGAAGAAAAATGCGAAAACAGGAAGAAAAACATCATACTGATGCTTTTCTTGAATGCCATGATTGTGTACCTGGACATTCTTGGGAGTAAGAACAATGCTTTCCCGTTGTTCAACTAGAGACTCTGAACGTCGGGCACCAGGAGATTGTAAGGCACTACAATTTTAAATGCAAGACAATTAGTACTAGGTGATAAGACTCAATCGCATCCACTAACTATTGACACGGACAGTTATCCTTAAGAATTTAATGTTCAACTACCGATAGCAAAAATAGATTGTGTACGATGATAGAAGTGTGAGAGAAAAGATGACCATTATTACTGTATAGGAGAGTAGCCAAAGACATTAAGGGGTCATGTCATGAATAACTGAGAACTCAGGGGCTTAATGAATGAGAACGCTTCGCAGGGCGATTTGAATTTGAAAAGGAGTATATATTCTTTTTAGTGCCTTCGATTCTACTATTTTTTTTTTTTATCGAGAAAGAATCTCTTCCGAACGACCAAATCATAATGAGATTAAAAAGCGGATCTAAATCCTATTTATCATGTCAGGAATGCTAATAAGAGCTTTAAGAGCTGTTTGGAGACAGAGGATAGGCCTCATCCGGTTCCTATGGAGATGAGGGAGGCCATTGATATTGTGGAAAAACACTACTCTCTTTGTCCCGAAGGCAGTGTACCTATTTTGACAAAGTTTACTCTGTTACATTACACTCCACCAACTCTCTTCTCAGCCACTACAATAAACTCCACTCTCACCAAAGATTTTAAGGGTATCAAAGTAAAACATCCAAAATTCAACAAACATACATAAATTCACATACTAAGTCAAACTGTATCCTATAATTCGAAACGAAGGGATTACAAAGAATTATGCCCGTTGCTGCATATGCAAAGCCTCTTTTAGGAGTGAGAGTTAATACTACAGATACGTTCTCAAAGGCCAGGCATGTCTCTAACCCTTATAGCTCTGCATATTAGCTTCTGTTTACCGCAAAATATTATAGGTTTACCTCTTCGTCTCTTTCAACATCATCATCCAACAATTTACTTGAACCTCCAAATGCTAAAAGGTATCAACACAAAGGATGATTGGATGAGAACGTATCTGTATTATGGATGAGAAATCAAGGCCCTTCCAACCATTGAAAAGAAGAATAACTCTATGAAGAATGAAAAGCAAATCTTTTCCCTCCTTCCTCCTTTTTTTTTTCCTTCTTCAATAGATGGTTCCATTTATGGTACCGGAGTACCATCGATATGCTATTGGCAATGATCTATATGACTATTTCACGAGTTAAAGCCGCGTGCCCCCCACTCACCCCTATTTTACAGTGTGAGACTACAGAATATGTAAGCATCAAAACTTCAAGCTCCACTGCATTCACAAGAGGGAGGATGCAAAGATTAAAAAACATCATGAATATATTGCCACATCAAATTTGTAAAATAATCACATGTCACATCAAGAAAATAAATCAATGATCAGAACATAAGCATTAAGTCATACTTAAAATTCTAGGAAGTAACATGGATATAAACCAATACTTTTATAGCATAAGCTTTATAAGGCACAAACCTCTTGCGCTCAGCATCCATCGGAATACCAATGGTAAATTTGCAAAGGGATGCCAAAAAAGCATTAAGTGGCTCGACAGCATGCAGTATCCCACATGCCTGCATGATAATGCTATAAAAGTTGCAGTGACAGAGCGAACTTCAAATAATCCAATAATACAAGAATTCCTCTCCACCAACCAAAACAGGGGGGGTGCCAGTCATAAATTAAAGAAGTAACAAAAATCCATACCTGAGTGAAGGCTTGATACCCCTTCAAAATCTCCAAGACAATAGCCTCACCTTGAGATCTGGGAAAAAATTCCTCATAGAGTCAGAAGCAGAGTTCAGCTAGTTGCAGAGGTTTTACATCATTTTTCTTACAATTTAAACCTACCTTGCCAAAATTAGCGATAATGCATCAAGTATTGTCAACCATGTCAAATCAACCATTGAAAAGCATAAATTTGCTGTCTTTCCAGTCAATTTTCCAGGAGAATCTGACTCCAATCTAGGGGATTCAAGCTGCTTGCCCCAAATAATGAAAAATAATTAGGGCAGGAACCTATTGAAGAAAACACCTTAGCCATCAAAAAGCGAGGCAACACCTTATACCTCCCCTACATCCATAGCTTCGTCCGTCAAAGAAGTGATTGTGAAGACAACACCTAAGAGGCCTTCAATGGCCAATGTAATCGCATGGGCTTCACTGGCAACCAGCACTGCAGCGTTAGATGCATCATTATCCAATATCCATTCCATACCTGCCATACTCAACATGTTGCAAAGTAAGAGATAATCATCGAAGTTAACAACTAGGATTAATTCAACGATTTCTGCACGTAATAGCAGCACTAGAGGAGAAAAGAGATGACAAAAGAGCATCACTAATTTTTGCCCATCAACTTCACTATACTTTTCTTTCGAGTGGGTTTGAATGACGAGAGAATGCAGGGTTGCACTTGCATCTATGCGAGAAGTTCGAGAGTCGGTTAGATGAATTATGCATTCAACTTGATGCAACCCTTGGATTCTGACTGCACAATCACACGTGGTCCTAATACTCTTAACAATTATAACATTTTAACTAACTAGAATGCTCATCTTTATCGTCAAATCCTCTGGCATTTTCAGAAATCATTTATCCTTGAAGGAGGGAGGGTATCCACACATCTTGATAGAGTAATACGCTACATCAACGCAGAAAAGACTTTAGTCCCTACACTTATGGAAGCATGAGCATGACTATTTCCGTTCTTATTTTTCTGGAAGCATAAGCATGACCCATGACAGTCCGTTTCCATTTTCCAATTTTCAAAACTGCTGCTTTGCATTTTGTTGTTTATTTTCTCATGTTAGTTTTGCTCTAAGTAGGGAGAAAGTTGCAAGGTCGCGGACAGTTCCTTGTTTTCCATCATAAGAAAGTATTTCTATGGGTCTCCTTGTGGATTTGGGCAAGCGTAAGCTCGTGTGAGAATGAGTGCTCTGCTTACCGTTTCTGTCTTGCGTCATACTTCACCTTCACAAATTATGAAATTCATCAATAGTATTTTACTTTTGGTTCCATCGAGATAATCGCGTGAAATTGCTAATTCATTAATCCGAAATATCAGAAGTAAATTCAACATCTAGATACTTAACTTCTCCTCGATCTCTGAAACATATTGGGAATCGATCAGCATTGCCTATCAAATTTATACAAAACTACGAGAGAGCACCTATGGAGAAAACATAAAAGATATCATACACAGCTACTTGTTTGTTTGTCATAGACAGGTAATCACCTTTTGATTTGCTGCTAAACATCCCCGCAACAGCCGCCAGGCTTTCTTCACTAGTTTCCTGGGCCTTCACCAAAAGTAGATCCACAATCAGCACAACAAGAACAATATCAATCTTAAGAAATAAGAGGATACAAAGCGATTTGACATGAGTAGGACAGGGAGATCCATAAGAAGTCCCCCCCCCCCCCCAAAAAAAGAAAAAGAAAAAGAAAAACCTTCAGAAATGAGAAATCATAAAGTGCATTGGCATGAATATCTAGGAAGATGAGCCAGGAAGTATTAAGAATGTCCATCTAAAGAATGTCCATCTTTTCTTTCTGACGGGAAGTATTAAGACCAGTAATTTGATCACGAAAACTGTGAAGACCAGGTTTCGGAAGGCCACATGCCACTAATCTTCTTCCACCCCACCCCTGCACGGCCGTTTTTTACCCCCATCCCCCATCCACCCACCCATATAAAGAGAGGGTGAGAAGCGCAGCAGGATACATATTTGTGGTACTCCGTAACCCTATCACATGGACAGTTGATGACTGGTTATAAGGAGGAGGGGTCTACTGTTAGTTGTTTTGCAGCTAGTGATAGCTGTCACTTTTCTGTTTCTGTTGCTAGTTGCTGTTAGTAGTAGTTCAGTTGATTGTTAGTGTTACTTGCAACTAGATTGTCGTTAGGAGTAAATATCACATGGCTTTGACCTCAGACATCGATTAGGAGTCTTATATGAGCCCTTGGATTGTAACTACTGCCTAGACCCCTTGAATATAAGAAGGCGACTGGCGTAAAAAGGGAATAACCATGAAATTCTCTTGGATACCACAATAATACATCAAGGAAAATTATAGCTGAGTGATAGGAACTAATATGTTTCTTATTTTAGTTATTCCTTGATCATTGCTACATCTGAAGGATGAGCTACATGACATACATAGAATAAGTCTCTGCTTTTCATATCTTATGTCAATAGTTATGCTAAACGGCTCCATAAAACATTTCTATATTAGCACTCCCTCAAAGTATGGACAATGCATTGGACAAGGACCTATTTAGTGCCGAACAAACACCACAACAAAAAAGGGGTAGCAAGATTTGACTCGTGACCACATGTCACACCGGTTTTGATCACACACCAAGAAACCAATTTCATCAAAAGCTTAAACTAATTTAATGGCTCGTAATAATATTTTATCTTAAACGAACTGAATGAATACAAGAACTAAAAAAGCCTTCATCCGATCAAGTGGGGTTGCTTACATGGATATGCCAACGTTATTCACTTTTTTATAGAATGTCCTCGGTGACAACATGATATGTCATATCATACTAGGGGTTTTCCTCAAGATCCTTATATCTTCCTCTTCTTTTCTTGATTGGTACCCACCCAATCCATCCTTTCACATCTCTTTACCAGTGTTTCAGAAAAAATATGCCTAACATATCCATACCATTGTGACAGTGAGGGTTGACTCACTCAATTAATCTTCTATTGATGCCACCTAACTTTATCTTGTATAATTGATTATGGATCCTTTCTTTTTCTTGTTTTACCACGCTTCCACCTCAGTATTCCCATCTCATTTACTCTTATCTTACGCATATGTTTCGACTTACATGTGTCCATACAACATCCTTGGCTATATAGATGGTTTATTAAGCTTTTCCTTAAAATCGAAAACACACATGATGAGCTCTTCCATATCATCCAACCAACATTGATCGTATGGATAACATCGCCATCACTACACACATCTTTATGCAAACCTCGAACCAAGACACCAGTAGAGTGTTTTCTAGGAAGAGATTTGATCACCAAAAGTACAATGCCATTGTTTCTTAGACCCTTCTTTTTGAAAACGCATTCTATATGTTTCTTTTTCACTGTAGGAAATCCTATTTTTAATCAAAGCTTCTATCCAAGCCTTTAATTTACTGAATGAATACTTATGTCAAAGCTCATTCCTCTCCTGTACAAGGAAACACAAAAGGGGAGAACCAAAGAGAATCAAGGAACATTTAATGATAAGAAAGCGTGTTAAAATCACCTGCACACTTGACACAACTCCAGCAAGGGCATTGACCATGTTCTCTACGACATTTGTGTTTCCAGGATTCCTACAGATTCAAACCAAAATTATATATCAGGTGACCCAAAAAAAAAAAAAAACTTTGTTAACTTCCATCAGCAAGAAAGAACAGACAGAAGCCTTCTGCACGTAATTTCATACCCAAGAGCAGAACGACAAACATTATGTATTTCCAGACTAAAAAAATAGATTGCACCCCCTCCCAACTAAAGCTTTTCTATGTATTTCTTCAAGCAAGGTTACCCTTGTGATATAGACAAAACAGACCAAGAGAGTCACATTATAATTGCTAGCGAAACAGATGTAGGACTAGGGGGTACAGTCAAAACTTCAAGCAGCTGGCGGATGACCCCTAGGATTCACTAGATGGCATGGTGAAAGTATCTAAGTTCACTAGGTTCAATATTGCATTCTCACAAAATAATGGCAACAAGGTTGAATGCCTTGACTATTAGTAAGAGCATTCAAAAGTTCAATACAGTTCTAGGAGTCAAAAACAGTTCTACATCAATCTACCAAATGCTTATTCCAAGGAAATATATGTTAAATTAAGCAGTCAAAACTCTTATCTGACATGAAATACAAAGGCGAGCATTTTCAGGTAGCTCACTCTCAGCTTTGACAAGAAACAGCCGCATTGCAAATTTAGTTTACAAGGATTAAGCCAGTTGTACAGAAGGAGTTCTATATCTAAGTATCTAACAGTGAACAAATACTGCAATGACAAAGAAGAAATGCAGTACTAAAGTTACAGTGTAAATCCATCCTTGACACATTCTAAGCAACAGCTTGAGCCCAAAAACTGATAACACAGTGGCCCATGACAAAGAGTAAA
Source organism: Drosera spatulata (assembly GCA_035668315.1). Lineage (NCBI taxonomy): Eukaryota > Viridiplantae > Streptophyta > Magnoliopsida > Caryophyllales > Droseraceae > Drosera > Drosera spatulata. The sequence goes on from JAOVYX010004892.1 coordinate 21,616, forward strand.
GGATGAGGGTCAAAAGCAAGAAAAAGAAACACATTAAAATAAAGGGTTGGGGGCAGGGAGCCGTAGGACGTACATATCAAAGTTCTGGAAAAGGACACTCAGGGTTCGCACTTCTACACAAAAGCCCTGTAAAATTTCAAAGGTTACGGATGTCAGCCAACACTCATCCCCATCATTACACCAGCAGTCATATTCCATAACAGGAAGGTACCCTAAGTATCTCAAGCACAAGAATCCGGTGCCACAAAGGCAGATCAAGGGTCGTTGCTTTCACTAGCATACTAAGGAAGACCTGCACCATTTCACATGTATAATGCACCAGTGAGTTCCATGCCAACCCCTTAGCCAACATCATCTTGTTAACAAGGCTCACAACAAAATGCAGAGCCAGAGTAACAAATTCATGTTGTAAGCATTCAGTGATAACAGGTAATTATGTGATATCATGCAGGAAAATTCAGAAATACAAGCATGTGTGTTAAAAACAAAGCTGAATTCAGGAAAATATTATTCAAACTCCAACAACTCATCACTATCACAAGTCTAAAACAAAACAAACATGAGAAAATGGTCGACGAGCATATGAGATACCATCTGACATCTCAAAGCCATTCTACAGCCAACTCAGCTCTAAAAGATTTATATAGATTTCTTCCAATATATGTTCTAAGATCAGATGAGAGTAAACAATCATGAAACCTCCCATAAGCTAGAAGAAAAGGGAGATTTTTGTAATCAGCATGCCTATAAAGCTGCCCATTGCCTTATCCCATATGCATATGAAAAAAAAAAAAAAAAATTGACATCTAAAGGCTCAACATTTCATGATAAAAGCCACTCCTTCCACAAGGCTCACAAGCCTTCGCCAAATACGGTATTTGAGTCATCATACAGCGGGAAGCGCGGAAAAAAATTGTGGCTGAGACAGGCTGAGACCTACTTTTAACCTGGAACCTATATGATCCACCACTACAAATCTTCTATTCCATGACATGAGCTGAACTTGACTCGATACAAGGATTAGAAAATTGGAGGAGATCATTATACTCCATCGACCAAGGGGAACAGTTTGAACATAGATCAAATTGGAACAATTCAAGGCCAAAAAGTAAGGCATAAACCTTCGTAACAACATTTTGTCCTTTCAAGTCTGTCCAGGAGAATAATCTGTGAGTGGCTGGTTTGAAAATGGTTTGATTTACTGCATCATCCTTTATGCTACAATGTCAGAACTAAATGTTTAATGGTCACTTTTTGTAATGGGAAAACCAAGACAAAATTCACCAAGACACCCAAGTAGAATGAAAAATTCAGTCTTGCTTGCAATCATGAACTAACATATGATGCAACAAAGGATTTAGAGTAAGCAAGATGGACCTCAAAACAAATGAACCTAATAATCGAGCTTGGAGAATTCATAGAAACAACTTTGAGAAAGAAAGAAGACATACCTCACATTCGGTGATAAGGGAAGAACTGTACAGTCTGATTATATGCGCAATTGCTCGCAATACTAAGCGGCGGAATGAAGGCTCTCCAGCTTCTCCTTCAAGCTTGAATAATGCAAAAACAAAATGAGAAAGGGCACAGGAATACTTATTTTCAAGTTCCAAAGAACTATTTTCTGTGAGAAGTCAAAGGAAAGATTATACCTCAATATTGGTACGAACAGAAGTCATGAGAAGAGAAGATATTTGATGGCGCAACACCTGCATTTTTTTTAAAGCTTCCAACTAAAAACACTTGATAGTAGTATCAACTCATGTTATTTGATTAAAAAATTTGATACAAACCTGATGATAAGGAGCCAAAGTTCTAAAGATGCCCACATAATTCGACAACACAAACCTGCAACCTTAATCTAGGCAGTTAATAGCGGCAAAGTGTGATTCCACATGATGGCTACAAGCAGCCAATTTCAAAATAGAAGGCCCAACTTACAACACAAATTCATTCCATTGATATAGACAGGCTAAAAACTTGTAAAACAATATGTCATCCCTCTCCAGTGTGAAGTTCACCCAAACAAGATCATCCATAAATAGCCATCATAGACCATAGAGCCTTATCCTAGTTGCTCCTAATTATGTCATCCAAAATTGATTCAAATGTCAATTCCCAATGTAAAGCAACGTTTATTGAAAAATAGCCTTATCTAACACTAGCTCTAACGCATTTAGTACATCCCACATCTTAGCCTCGTACAACCTCCACACATATACTAGCAAACCCATTCACAAACTTGCTCATTTCGTTTAATCCAAAACCAACATTTACTATTTACATAATTCCATTACTAAAAGTAGCTCATACCTCATTTCACACCCTCAGTTGATCTACCAAACATCGGGTTCTCATCAAGTTCAGCTTGTTTACCACACATCTAGTTAACCTCCTCATCCCTCTCACTGTGATTGTAGATATTCTTCTCTTGGCAGACAGTAATCTTCCAACTGCAACCTTCCTTGGCCATTTTATCCAATCATTCCTGGATAGACTTCAATGCAGTGATCTTCAAGTTCGGATAGTTTACCACACATCAAGCAAACCTCCTCAGCCTCTTACTACGATCGTTGATCTTCTTCTCTTCGCATGCAGTGCTCTTCAAACTCCAACCTTACATTGCCATTTTATCCAATCATCCTTGGATACACTTCACATGTAGAAAACTTCCTCAGCCCTCTAACTACGATTGTTTGTCTCAATTGGCTATACTAGTTTCAACAATATAGCAATATTCCACACTTTTACATCTCAGATCCCCACAATCACCCAGCTTCAATGGTAGTCACAAATCCTTCCAGGCAACAAGTGCTTAGTGTTTCATCGTAGCAACCCCAACTACAATGCATGTCTCTTCTCATATGACAATGATTTTTTTTTTCTTACTCGATTCGTTGCAATAACCAACGCCATAAACGAGCATCTTGGTTGTGCCTCATATCCCTACATCACCTTATGCCACGAATTGGTGTTCCCAATGCTTTATACCCAACTTCAATTATGTAATAACCCATTCTCTAACATGTTCTTTACTTCTCAATATAACACAGGGCTACAGCTTGTCACGAGCCTCGAACAATTCCCACAATCATGAATGAGCCTGCTTCCCTACACATTCTCATCCAGAATCCTTCTTTATATAGTAGGTGTCCGCCCATTTTATCCACAGATTATTATTGTTTGTCTCAAATGCCCATACTAACTTCAACAATAATAGGACAATGTACCACATTTCTATATCTCGGATCTCCAACCAACCCAACTTCAATGGTAGACGTAGATCCTCCCAGGCAACAAGTGCTTAGTGCTAAAAGTACCTTTTCCCATCATAACAACTCCAGTTGCGATGGATGTCCCTTCTCATACGACAATGATTTTTTCCTGGATTCGTTGCAGTAACCAAAGCTATAAACGAGCATCTTGACTGTACCTCATATCCCCGTATCACTTATGCCATGAATTCCAGTTCTCAATCCTTCTTAATGCTTTATACCCAACTTCGATTATGTAATAACACATTCTCCAACATGTTCTTTATTATCCATAAAATACATGGTGCTTTATCATATTAATTGATCTTCTACTCTTTGCCTATAGTGATCTTCCAATTGTAACCTCACATAATCATTTCATCCAATCATCACAGGTTTAAGTTCTTTGGCACAACTTCAATTGCTTTAATACTGGCATCATCACCTCTTGAACATATAATCACAATTGAAGAAAATGTGGTATCTATTCTCAGCTTCACTGTCACATAATACACATATCTCGCAAGATCAGTTCCTTCTCACACAACCACGATTTTGTTCTTAGCTTTTTTTTTTTTTTTTACACCAAGCAATGCTATAAACGAGTATCTTGGTTGTGCCTGAGATTCCCATATCATTTGATGCCATGAATTTTTGTTCTCAGTCCTTCTCAATGCTTTACACTCAATTTTAAATTTGTAATCCTTCGACCCATTCCCAACATGTTCTTCCTTCTCAAAATAACACATGGTGCTTGTCATGATCCTTGAGCATTGCCCGCAACCACGAATGACTTTGCTTCCATTCCCATTCCCATACTAGTCCCCTTCTTATTCCCATTCCCAACATGTTCATCCATTATATCTAACGATTATAATGATCGTCTTAATTGCCCATACTAGTTTCAACTATAATAGGTCAGTATTCCACAAGTCTATATCTCGAATCTCCAAACCACCCAGCTTCAATGGTACACACAGATCCTCCCCAGCAACAAGTGCTTAGCGTTTTAGCATAGCAACCCCAGTCCCCAACTTCAATGAATGTCGCTTCTCATACGGCCACGGTTATGTTCTTACTCAATTCTTTGCAACAAGCAACACTACAAACGAGCATCTTGGTTGTGCCTCATATCCCCATATCGTCTTATCTCATAAATTTTAGTTCTTAAACCTTCTCAAGGCTCTATACACAACTTCAATTTTGTAATCCTCCGATCCATCCCCTAACATGTTCTTCCTTCTCATTATAACACATGGTGCTTAATCTTCTTCTCCATAAAACACACGGTACTAGATCATAATAGTTGATCTCCCTTTTTTTGCCTGTAATGATCTTCTAATGGCAACCTAACATAGCCAATTCATCCCATAATCTCTGGCTAAACTTCTCTGCCTCAACTTCAACTACTTCAATACTAGTTTCATCATCTCTTGAGTATAATCACGTCCGAAGAAAATTGATAATATTCCTAGCTTCAATGTCACACAATACACACATCTTCTTGGATCAATCCTTTCTCGTACAACCATGAATTATTTCTTAGACGATTTTTCGCAGCAAGCAATGCTATAAAGGAGCATCTAGTTATGTCTCAGATCCCATATCATCCTATGCCATAGATTTTTGTTCTCAGTCCTTCTCAATGCTTTCTACTCAATTTCAAAATTGTAATCCTCTGACCCATCCTCCAACATGTTCTTCATTCTCACTATAACGCACGGTGCTTGAACTTCAACTGAAAAATACTTGGTTTTGGCCTCTATCATGAGCCACATTAGGCTTCAACTGACTCAAACTTTCCCAAGTCATAGACCATTTACTTCTCAATTATCTTGCCACTAACTCTTTTGAACTTAATCATCTTGACTAGCTCTAAGTCTCTAACTTTGTACTAATAAGTAATAACCACTAGAACTCCGAAGGCAGGAATAAGAAATACGACCTTTTGTTGTTAACTTATTGACGCAAGTTCACCTCCCCACCTTACTTGCTAGCTTATTCAATGCAGATAGATCCCAATATTCCAACCTCAGGTCAAGAAATTGAACCTATGTAGGGATCATTTCGAAGAGCTCTCTGAGAAATCAAAACTTGGAATCCATTCTCAGAGCACAAGAAGGTTAGAGTTGAAAAACCAACTCATTTCCAGGATAGCGAATCAGCAGCTCTATCTTCTTCATTCTCAATTCAAAAAAGGTAAACCCCTTTTGAATGTAAGGGCATCGAGCATAAGCACATTCTTCCGCTAAGACTTCACAAATCCCTCCAATACATGTCACCAAAAGGTTATCGTCGATACTGCACGTCTCCTTGCACACCCTCCATTGACGTAGTTATCTCTTCATCTCTACAATCAACATATGACAACTGAACCTTCAACGGATATCCATCTTCGATGCAACACTAGGGTTTTTGCTACATTGCTTGAGTGCAATTGCATAAGAAGCCATAAAAGTCAGACATTTCGGGCTGCTTCTCATTATTCATTATCTCATCTCCCCAACTCTAAACTCCACTAGAGGTATTCTTCGCTACACTAGTGAGTAGTAGCTCCTTTATTTATTCTCTTTATCACCCCACAACACAACTTAATAAATAAGTAACTTCTGTTGTCAACTGGCATCTGCATGAACCCGCATTGATTCTTAAACACCTCAAATCATTTCCTTGTTCTTTTATAAATTACATTCTCTAATGACTTCTTGTGCCTTATAAGATTAGCCCCTTTGAAGTCAGAACATTTTTATTAGTTGTTTTCATCGATAGGTTGGTCTTCCACCTATAATTGTAAAATTTAAAAACATCCTAAGAAGCACTAAGAAGTTGTATGCCAACACAAGCTTGACAAAATCCATGAGATAGCTTAAACTAATCGAGAAAATGATCCATGTTGTATGCAGCACCCAGAGCTATTTTACATTCGAAGGGTTTTGTGTAAAGTCGATGGGTTTTGACCTTGACCACAATGAGTCGGTTTCCCCACAATCAGTGTGTTTCCTTATTTTCAGTGAGTAGGCTTTCTAAGATCTCAATGGCGTTGCAGTAGATAGTTAGTTGCCTCTTACAACACAAACGACACTCTGAAAATATTTGGGTCATAAAATATGGAGATAAAAGCACAATGAATGACAGTATGACACAAGCCAAGCGCCTTGAATACTGGAAACTCAAGGGAAAGAAGTTTCTCACTCGAGTATATCAAGAGCAAAGGATCTCTGGATAGAGTTCACAAGTAACCATGATGCCTGAAATACAAGTAACAACATTGCAACCTCAGTGAATAACTAAAATTTCACAACTCTAAGAGAAAACACCAAAATTAAAGAAAACATGAAAATTATAGGGAACACTAGAGTTGAAGAAATCATCCAAATTCAATGCAACAGCAAAATCAAAGAGAACACCAAAATTGTCCCATCTAATCAAGCAATCTCAACATTACACAAAGCATAAAGAACCAGCAAAACCAAGACACATGGTAGTATCTCTATTAGAAAAAGAGAGAAGGAAAGAAAAAATAGATCCATGAACTTACTAGAAGTAAATAAGTTCAACCAGCATACAAGAGGCATAGGAAAGAAAAAATGACAAAAAGAAATGTAGAGACATATAAGCAGCTAGGTTCTGAAAGTGGCTGCAGATGACATGTTATTAGACAGATAGAAATACTAGGAAAATAAAAATCACCACATACAGATCCACCTGCAGCGAGGGCAGTAAGGTCCTCTAGTAGACGGATCCCCAGCTTTCCAGCTTCCGTCAAATTCTCTCTCATAGTGGGATCACCAGAAATACCAGTGGACTCCCTAATAAATACATTGACCAATATTACAATGTAATCAGGAATACAATCAAGAGGAAGCTCAGGCCAAAAAATTAATCCGCTTTCGGCTAACATGTGTGAGTTTATGATCTCAGAAAGGCAAGAGAGCGACAGATAAAACAAAAGTGAAAAAGTGAATACAATTTGCAAGCAAGTAAAAGGAAGGGACAACCACCATCAGATAACTAACATCCAGAATATTCAACTAGATTCCAATGGAGAATGTTACTTAACCAAAAATGTCTGTTAGGATGCAAAGAAACCATGTAGTCTTTCTACATAGAGCAAGCTTACTCTGTGTTATGCATGTTGCGGCTTACGTCCCCTGAAACAGAATTGGATCTATAGATACGACCACTGAAGCTGACCTTGCCCGCAGGAAGTGACTCAGCATGAGCAACATGGTCAAAAATGAGGGCTACCGCTTGCCTAAATGTTGCTGCTGCAGTACTAGGAACAGAAAAAACAAGATGATCAGAAAGCATACTAAAACAGAAAAACCAAGAAGATCAGAAAGTAGATAAAGTATTTCTCCAAAGCATTGGCCAAAAAAACTTGGGACTATTCAACAATAAAACTTGAGACAAATCAATTTCAAAAATTGGTTAAGCACAATTTAGAGATTACAAATTGCCGAACCAACTTTACCAAAAAATGGAACATGTAATATAAGGACCACGAAAGTATTTGTATCGTGACATGCTCTCTCATGCAAATGCCATTCGTGGGTCTAAAGTGTGGACAATGTAGACCCATCATATATCATACGCCAATTTAACAGAAGTCATAGAAGGAGTTGAACTTTGGACCCCATGTCACATCTATTGGCATCATTTTAAGGAACCGATTTCACTTTGTGACTGAAGACCCGAAATGCTGAAGCCTATACGTACCTTAAATTGACGTTGAACGAACAAATAAAAGACAGTTCTGGCTTCAAATATCTCGTCTTTGGATTTAAAAAACTTACTTTCTCACACTGTCAGATGAACGATTGCTTTCAAGAAGCCGAAGGGAAATGAAAAGAGCTAGAGCCACATCATCCTGATAATCAGATTGATCAAAAAGAAAAAGGGGTCAACTCCAGTATAGTCCTCAAGGAAACAGAACGAAGAGAAGAAAGAAAGAAAGGAATATAAAATTAACATAAATTCCCCTTTGAAGGCATCGTTTTCTGATTTAGAAAAGAAGAGAGCGAAGCAAGAAAATTTACCTATGTAGAAATTAAAACCTTCACATTTCTTGGATTAACATCTGTAGAGCCATGGACTTTGGGATTACAAGGCTTGTGCCACTCAACCTAGGATGAACTTCTAGCTTGTAGAGCTAACTACCGGAATAACGTCTGTAGAGCCATGGACTTTGGGATTACAAGGCTTGTGCCACTCACCCTAGGATGAACTTCTAGCTTGTAGAGCTAACTATCGGTTGGCATAACTATAACAAGAAAACTCTTGAAGAGAGAAGAAAGATCTGACTACGTACAGCTTGAAATTTTCTAAAACACCTCACCAAAGGCTTCAAAATGATCAGCATTGGCAAAACTAAATAACCTTATGTTGCAATTAGAAAAAAAAACCTAGCATTCGTGCTTCTGAAAGGAGACAGACAAATGACAGAATCGCACTGACTACATAATAGTTCAGCTGCCAATGCCATCCATCGATGCAGGCAAACATAAATATCTTCCGCCCAGAGGTTTTCATGTAAGAATAAGGAGATAAAACAACTTATACCTGGGCAGGAATGCTAAAGACGGGGAAATCCTAAGGAGCGAAACTCTCGAATATCACAATACATTATTTTCTTGGGCCACACCGCAAGGGTAAAATCAGACAAATTGTTTGACTTTAAACCCAGAGAAAAAGAAAAAGTATGATGAAGTTTACCTCATTTTCTGGGAGCAAATCTGACTGGAATACGATCAGTAAAGTCTGGAGAGTCTTCAGCTGGACAGTCTCATCAGTCATGTCAGCATGCTGTTAAAGAAAGGACTTCAAACATCAATGATGAGAACACACTTAATAAACATATCATGGAAGCTTCAACCAGAAAGTAGTCCAAAGAGTTGCACCAGTTCACAAAAAACCATTCAACTACAGCACATAGAGAGGGAGTTCAATGACACCAGTTCCCAAAAAATCACTACTAACAAACACCAGTTCACATTTTCCATGTGGGGTCGTGGGAGTAAAATCCTTATCCTGCAGAAATGTTTCAAGTGCAACAAAATAAGGAAAAGCATGTATCATATAATTCCTCAAGGCTCATGAATAGTTTAATCCCAAGCACTCGTACGCCAAGAACACAGGGGCTACAAACAACACAAAAGCAGCCATGAATCTCTTACACACTACGAGGTATAGAGTAGCTTTACTTCTTTCAAGATTGAAAGTATCTCCTTCAAAACTGAAGAAGCAACAGCCCCATGAGAGATTAATTTTTGCAGAGAAGAAAGTCCAATGACACTCAGCTTTGTAGCTTTAACTTCACAAGCCATGAGAAAAATCCGCAATATGTCCTCGTTCTGTGAAATCTCACTGGGACTCGATAGAGACCGAAGCTGCAATGTGACAATAATAATAAACGTTGATAGTGGAGAAAAATCAAATGAGTGCAAATGAATTGAAAAAAGTGGCATTCAAATACAACCACATGAAGAGTAGAAGTGACATCCTCAGTCTTTAAACAACTTTTTATCCCTTGTAGAGGATAAATAGAAAGCCTAACCTGCCCAAAGTGAGGTTCTAGTGATTTACTTTCACCAAATCAGGATACTAAATGCCATATCAGCAACATCGAAATGAAAAAGGATCACCGCTCTCGTAGCTTCCCCGAAAATATACAAATAGATAGATAGACATGAACTAACATCACAATCTAAACTCAACCAGTTCAACATTACTAAACAAGCCGAATCCACACTGAAACGCAGGCAACACTTGTACAGATCAGCACAGAAACCATCAGAGTCCTCATCACTAACAATGTAAACCCCATTTTCCACTCCAACACAAACCACAGCACAATCACGATGCAATCCACCAACCACAACCTCACAACACGTCAAATCAAACACAAAACAATCAATCAACCACATTACACACATCAAGCCAAAAAACATCACCAAACCCTTAGATCTCGCACAAACACGAACTTAGATCAGATCCACCATTCCATTACCTTCAAAATAGCGTGTTCCGCTCCGTCCTTGATGGCAGGGTGCCGGCGACGAGATTCGGCGGAGAGAGCGCGCAGATCTGACTCCAAAACCGCCATCAACGCCGACATCGCTTCCTCGATTGATCGATAGAAGGATCTCGTCCTCAAGATCTCCGGTCTGATGAAATGAGATCACGAGATCGATTATGCGTCGACGGAGAATCGCGCGCCGGCGATGAGAGATCGGAGCTAGGGTTTTGGTGTGGGCGATGAGACAGGGCGGGAGAGGGGGAAGAGAGAGGGGAAACGATGGTGTGTGAGAGTGGTGAGCTTTGCGTGGTTTTTACGAGACCCGGTTTTGGGATTTGCCAGGTTTCTGGGTTTGACCGGTCCAAGCTCTTGGCAGGGTTTCATTCCCAAGAAATGATACACTGCCTCCAACATAAATGTTCTAGCACCCTGATCCATAATATGTTTAATTAGTCAATAAATATGAATAATCTGTTTGAAAAATGGATAATTCGATTAAAATTAGAATCACTTATATCCGTGAAAAAAAACAATGGAAGTCGTTGAACTTCATAACAGATTACAGACAACATGAAATTATCAATTTAATCCTCCGCAGTGATTTATATCGGATAGACTCTTTTTTTCTTTTTAAAGTCAAATGAGGTGTCTGTTATTTCTGTTATACGGTCATCCTTAATAAAGTACAACGGATGGACCAGTTCAGAATAAGTCATCCTCTATACTTTATAGCGGATGCACTTACAGAACAAAAAATTATTCTGTATTATTCTTAATCTTCCTAAATATATTACTGGACTGAACAACAGACAAAAAAAAACGATGCAAACAACATCTCAATTAAAAACAGCAAACATCCATTACAGAATCATCTAAACACTCATCATACAAGCCAATATCTAAGCATTTTGATGATTGTCGTACATGTCGAGGCATCTCTCGAGTCTTATAAGTCAACAACTCATAAGCAATCCTATATCTACAATTGTGAGCATCTTCGATGGTCTATGTTGAATCCGTCATTTTGCTTCCTTTGCATGATATAATCCATAAACCTCAACACATACACCCGGTAACCATTGCGGCTAGTCTGCCTGGGCCGTTCCTTGACGACAAACAACTTGCAAGCTTGTTTTTTCCTGAACATGTCAGGATACATTGATCGAAGATGTGCAAAGTACTCCGTCTGCATAACACAAAACGAGCCAAATTAGTGAAAAAAAGGTAAAACCAATAAAAAAAAGATCGTTTCATGTAGAAACTCACAACATATTTGGTCTGTACACTATACATCTCCGCTGTCGTGACGCAATCAGTGTCCTCGTATATAGGATCGAGAAGATGTATAGTCCATTTACCCAGATTAAACACATACAAGATGAAGTGTGAGTTGATGCACATCGGAATCATCACAAGTAAAGCACTATAGATAGGAATTCGACCTTCGCTTCTCACATATGTGAAATGATCGGATCGAATGGTGTTCATATCTTTAGGGACCTCGAGGAGCGACATTGGTTTTTTCTGCGCCTTCTGCGCAAACCATTTGCCTAAATCCCTTAAGCACATTTGCGCAAAAAGACAACTCACAACATAGACCCCATTTCTTTGGCAAGAAGGTCTCGAAACCATCAGTGTGGCATATGTGTCAATCACCTCATCAAATAACCACTGATCAGGAGTAAGTGATTTCAACACACGCTACGTCAAGTCATAAAGTCCCCTGCTCTGCCCCAAGTAACTAGAAAATCAAAATCAGTAGATGATGTAGCATAGAATATCTCTTGCATTATCCTTACTTTACGGGAGCAATCTTCTTCATTAGATGGCCTTTAGGGCCACGATATACGGGCACCGAGTCAACAATTGCAAGAGCAGTGGGAGCAGGGACTGGAGAAACTATAGGGAGCTCTCCCAGGGGTGCTGTCGGGGCTAGGCACTCGGTAACCATCAAAAGCAAGGGACCCTCAGGGAATGATATAGACAGTTGGAGAATCAAATACCCAGCCTTTATATGACCAATCTGTAGTAGCCGCGGGATTGGTTTAGAGAATAGGCTAATCGCTCCCAGAAAGACTGACTAAGAGATGGCTCTGAGTAGGAAAAATCTCCGTATGGGGCATATGCTCTGGCCAACATCATCATGTCCTTCATCCTTTCTCTTCCTCCTAAGAACTGAGGTCATAAAAGCCTTGTATTACGCATCTATCGGTGGAAGTAGTGCCGTAATATGGTCAGAAAGGAGGACCTCTACATCCCTAATGCTGTCGACGAAATGTCGATGGCTCGCAATCTGAATTTCGATTAAAATTATTTTTTTAATTCGAACAATAATTAAAAATATGCTAATGAATTTATTTAAAGAAAAAAATTATAAAACTATACTTACGATGGAAAGAGCCTAGTACTGATCAAATAAAAAAACGAGGCTCGTATACTGAACCGGGGTTAGGGTTTGGAGGATGAATATGCAATCGAGCGATGTGTCTATACCATGAAAACTAATCCTCGATGGATAACGCCTCTACCGCAGATGTAACAACAGCATCTAATGATGCTTGCCAAGCGACCCAAAGAATCAAGTGGTCGAATCATAATGCCTCCGCATCCACTTGTCTAAACTTATTTCTCGGATCCGTATAGAGCGGCCGTCTCAGTGCCCTCATATCCACAAGAGGGCTAGAAATGCTTTGGAAGTATCCCAAGAATTATCGCATGACTCTATTCGACATCTAATACTCCACAATCGGCCCATATATAAGCGGAGTATAAGCCATCCCAGGTACGATGTTGACAACCATGAAGATGTCCTCGTCAAACATATAATCAAACTGCGTATATGACCTCCAACTGAACTCAGTGTTCTGCTTTACACAAAGAGAAAAAAAAATTTTTATTGAAGTATTTGGTTATAAGAAAACAATTTTGAATATATCTGCATCCTATCGAACTCCCCACAATAAAAAATAAGATGGTGATGCGAGTTTTTCCTTCAAAGATGCCTCTTTGACATCTTCTTTCCTTCTTTCTTGGTGATCTTTTCGGACCGTCACTGCTTCACCCGGGACAAATAATTCTTGGTTTTGCAAAGTGGAATGCGTCGTATGATGAAAATCCGCTCATCCGACCATATCTACGTGGAAATAAGAAAATTTAAGACATTTTTCGATCAAGTAAGATATTTTCAATCAAACTATGAATATAAAAGAATTTTTACCTGTAAAAATATCAAGCATCCCGGAACAGAAACGCAAGTCTGACGCGAGGCAAAATGCAATGCTCTGTATAGATGCTCCAAAACTACAGCCCCCATGCCCAAGACACGATCTCAGTCATGTCGGGTATGAACCGAAGATAACGACGATGCACCATATCCTTATTCGTTGTGGGGAAGAGAATAACTCTAATCACATAGAAAAGAAACACTTTGGCGTGGATCCAAAGTGTCTCTTCATCTACATCCGCAGACGGAATACCAAATGTGTCTCGTAAAGTAAGCCACTCCTTATTGAATTGAACGTCAAACTCTCTCAAACCCGTTTGCTGTGAACTACCTTTGTCAATCGACCAAGTAATAGGTTTCCCAATCACCAACAGCCCCAAGATAGCCAATATCCTCCAAGGTGATTCTCGCCTCACCAATCGGGAAATGAAATGTATTGGTTGTACTCCGTCATCGCTTCACCAAGGCCAACAACAAACATGCATCATTGCGCATTAAATGCTTGGGATGAATGAAGACCCCAAAAGCAGCTGTCTCGATCCAATGTCTCTGGATAAGATTCAAGTCCCAATCGATCAAGACGATCGTCGCCTGATCCGAGACAATCACCCCTCTCTCTTGTTGATATTCACGAAAATACAATAAAAAAATACTCACGATCACAAAAAACGCTTGAAAAATTCATGCAAAAAATAATAATATATGATTAATACCAAAAAATAACATACTCACGATCACAACCCTAATAAACGCGAGAAAAATTTCACGATCATGATCACAACCTGCCCCATACAAAAAACGCCATACAAACTCAATTTCACAATAGCCCCACATGATTCAAACACACGAATTAACATAATCTCGTATAACACGGCCCTATACGATTCACGAATTAACTTTCACGAAAAACATGCAAGAAATTCACGAAAATACGCACGATGTAGTTCCAAACATCGTTCGAAACATGTTCATTTTAGTTTCAAAGTATGAAATTGGTCTATGAGTCCAGGGTTAATCTCATCCATGGTCGATCCCAAGCTCTACATTGAACAAAAACGCTTCAGGGAATAAGAACAACGGTTATAAACCCTAAATAAAAACAACAATGTCAGATGCATGCAACTTCAATTTACCTTGATTCCGGTGCAAAAATGATGTTCGAATCACAAAATCGCAGAATCGTAGGAGGACAAAGGGTTTAAGAGTTTGAATCGAAAGACGACGAACAGACAGACATTTTGGATTGTGTTTAATTAAGCTCATCCGTGGAACTTTTCAAGGGAAGGTATATAGCTTCCGTTGTAAAGTTCAACGAAAGTTATATGTGACATTTTTATGACATTTTTTATTTTTTTCTTCAGCACCACTTCTGCGGTTAAGTATACCGGAAGCAAAAGGCACGTTTTTCCATTTGTTGTAAAGTTCAATGGATTTTTTTTTTAATTATAGCTTTTTTAAGGGTTTATAATGTCTAGTTACACAGCATCAAAATCATAGGAAATGTGAATTTGTCACAATACACAGCACGATTACAACATCCATAGGACACGTTCCTGTTATGTATATGGGGGCATCCTTATTTATGATTTTGCTACAAAATCATCCAACCGCTCATTCATGTTGTGCTTCATATAACTTTTTCGATGGCTCGACACAACATGAAATTAGTGTCACCTGCATATTATGATGATCATCGTGACTGATGATAATCCAAAGAGTTTTCGTCAATTTTGTGTCATGACGGATTCGAAAAGCTTCCTTCAAACACAAAATGGACGAACATGATTTATACAGGGAGCACAAATTTCGTCTTTGCTTAATATTCATAACACGAACTGACGGTGATGATGAGGAAATATAACCGTGATATTTGATGAGGAAACATTCTAGACTCTTGAGAAGCTGATGGGCATTGGGTGGCTTTTATAGGGAAATCTCACCTCCGTTGAAAAGTATAACGGATGCATCCGCTGAAAAGAATAACGGATGCATTGAATGGGTCAAACAATGAGTTTCAGTAACTCCACTGACTCTATAAGAAATTTTTGTGAAGTGAAAACACACTTAAAATACTATGAACTGACAGTATGAAAAATGAAGAGCTAATATTTCATTTTTTGCGTTTTTCAGTGACACGTGGATAAATGTAATTGGTTGACCATCACTTCCAGATCTGAAACATCTGAAAGACGGGTGTAGAGTCCTGATTAGTTAAAACCTGACACATTCGTATTGAATTTCAACGGATATAATTATCTTTCCACCCTGACAATTTCTTTTTAACATGTGTCATAATTTCATTAGTTCATTACTATCATCCGTGATAAAAAAAAAAGCAGATAAGATGCCTTTCGGGATTACAAACAACGGATGAAACTCTATTTTAAAATAAGGTCACAATCGTAATTTCACCCTTTTTAGCTTCCGGGGTAAAAAATAACGAACTTCCGTTGATCTTTATAGCGGATGTCTCGAAATTTGTTTGAATCAATCGTCCATCTCACAGATGAACAGTGCGATATTGTTAGCTGAATATCCCTTCCTAACTAACGCATGCTATGGATTATAATCCTTTATCTAATGAGTAATGAGTAAAAACATTTGGAAAAATATCCGAAAAATACCACTTGAAAAATTTTAATCCAAGGAGATATCACTAATCTTCAT
>JAOVYX010004903.1:0-37768 GCA_035668315.1 Drosera spatulata
CATAGCCGTTAGCGGAAGTTCCCTGTAATTGGGATTCATACACCAGAGGTTGCTGAGCTTCATTACCTCACGGTTATATTTTTCGATTGCAGGTATGCCTCAAGCAGAACCTGAAGGCTCTTAGAGAGAGCTTGATTATATTTTGATGTGTCCACAGACTTTGGATGTTATTGGCAGATCAGTTGTCTATAATGTTTAAATGTAATAAATGATCTGCATAACTTTCGCTTTAAGTGTTGTAACTAAACAGGTATTTGGGACTGTAAGTTATGACTATAGTACTGTTTGTGTTTTCCTTGTCTTCTGTACTCCTAAAACCTATTTGGTTGTTAGCCTTGTCACGGACCGGGTTCGTGACGGCATAACGCTCAATGTCTTCTTACGTGGAAAGTCGTGGCGTTACAGGTCTGGAGTTATTGACACGTAAAATTTCCATCATGGTCAAAAACTATGTAAGTATGATGATTTATGAACGTACTTATGCTACTTTGCACGTACATAAAGTGATCACCTTACTTACATGATGATTTTGACTCTTTCGTAGGTTTTAGAGAATAATGTGTTTGATGACATGATTAGAACACTTGCTCTTGGACAAAAAAAAAAAAAAAAATCCAATTATATGACCATTCTCATCAATGGATTTAAATTTGATACTTTTACATACGGAGAACATAAAAACACCATGAATTAAGGTGTGTGTCTTAAGAGCGAAGGAGCAAGGGATTTTATGACATTCTTCAAGCCATTTATTAGTTGGTCTATAATGGGCCCAATAGATCTTATGCCATGATTTTATTTAAATGCAAGTGGTTTGATCCTCGCGTCAGGGGTACGAATGTGCATCCATCTTATAAGTTGGTTAAAATCAATAAGATGAAAACACTTCACTATTATGACCCCTTTGTGCTAGTATATCAAGTATATAGGTGACTTATACAACATATACTGGGGCAAAAAGGGATCGCAAGGACTGCATGGTTGTATTTAATATCAAGGTTAGGGCATTGATTGATGCTCCAAATGAGGACATAGATTTTCAAGATGATGTGAATATCGAACAACCATCTCTCTCTGAATAAGACATTGAAGAGGATGATGAAATGGACGAGAATACGGATGAGAAAGAGCCATTATTAGGCAATGAAGAAGATTCAGATGAGGCTGAAGAAGACTAGGAGCAGAGTTTTGATGAAGATGAATATGATGATGATGATTCGGAGAATGAAGAAGACAAAGATGACGATGATGATTAAATATGAGAATGAGATATTTTTTTGTCTCTTGATGTTAAAAGTTCTCTGTTCTTGTAATTTTTTTGTTGAATTTTTTTTCCTACAGATTTCTTTTTCACCAGATTATGTTTTTTCATGTCCCTCTATGTTTATATATTTATGTGTAGTGCATTGTTTGATGTTTTTTCCATATCCTTTATGTTGAATTTTCTTTCCAACAGATTTACGTGTGGTGTAGTGTATCTCCTTATGTTTTTTTTAATGTTCATTTCATATCCTATATGTTTATACTATTTTTTCGATTGCGAGAATTTGATGAGTTGCATGATGATGTTGATGATCATTTTGATAATGTTGATGTTGTCAGGTTTCTAGATGGCACGATAGGAGGTTCTGTTCCATCTCATGATGATGCATCTGTCCCAGTACATCCAGATGAGACAGAAAATCCTTATGCTCAGTTTGTTTTGTCGCCTGATAGTTTTTGGTATATAGTTCATATTTCTATTTTAATTCTTTTCATTAACTCTATATTCCTCCGCACTAACATGTATTTTTATCATGTATGTCTCTTAATTATTATAGGATCTATCATTCACAGGTATCCAGATCTATTGATAATCATACATGACGTTTAAAGAGATGCCACCGCACACAATTGATCAATGGTGAGGTGATTTTAAGGTATAATCTATTTTTGTTTCTTTTACTATTCATTTTATACTTAACTATTATTCTCCTAAATATACTAACATGAAATATATGATATTTGTACCATGCTTATAGATGGGACTCGTCTCACGCGGCTGCACTGAGGCGAGAGTGGGAGCAATACATCTACGCTTGGCTACCGTGCCTCATACATGATCTATGTCTGGTACCGCTGAGTCGTGCAGTCCTTTGGTGCAATATGAAAATTCGCGTCCAGCTGCTTGGTAAACGCAATCACCCTGATTTCAAAGAAAAGTTAAGAAGAAATAAGGATAACAGAAACAAGAGAACGAGCCTTCATTGTCAGGGATCCATCTCGACCACTGAGTTGAAGTTTAAGATGGTAATTTTTTTTTTTATAATCTTGTTTTAGTAGCTCTTTGTTTCATAAGTTATTAATTTTATTTGTCATTATTTGTTTATTTATTTTAGACCACAAAGCTTGATCGTGAGCCTTCAGCACCCGAGGTTTTTACTCGATCTCGTATGAAGAAGCCAGCTAGTGGTTCAAACGGGGAGTCTTCATTTGTTGATGAGAGGGCGAGGACAGTGTTGGTAAGAATTAGATTCAATGTTTTTGTAGTTTCAGTTTATAATTGTCAAAAGATTTATTGATCTTGTTTTGTAGGAGAGTTATGCTGGTAGGCTAAGGGAATATATAGAGGAGCATAGGATTTAAGATCGAAATGTTGTCCATAGATGTACAAAATCAGCTTTATTTGGAAGTTGTTGGGTGGAGAAAGGGGACCGTACTTGGATTGGATACACAGGTAAGTTTCAAAAACAGCTTTCAATTTGTTTAGTTTTAATAATTTTTAAAAACTTATTAATTTATAATAATTCTCATTGTTGTCAATTTGTATAGATGAGCACACATTATGAGAAATCATGCTCTACTTCTTTGGTGAATATCAATGCCTCCCTGTCAGCAGAGTTGGAGTAGACAAAGCGTATTCTTACTGAAATGAGGTCAGAGATAGCTACTTTGAACGAGCAAAGCGCTCAATGGCAACAAATGTCTGAGTTCATTGCTCGTCTCTCGCAGCAAGAGAACTATAATCGTCATCTTGTGGTCCGCTTTGTTGAGTTCGAGACTCTGTAAGGATAATATATGTTTGGCATTTTAGAAAATGCCGATTATGTATGTTTGACGATGGCTGGATTATGTAATGTGTATTGGGATAATTTGATGTAAAATAGAGATTAGGATAATTTGTTGTATTGAGATGTGTTGTATGTAAACAGGTTGGATCACTAAAACAGGTTCTGCTTTGAGGTTTTTATCCAGATTTTCGACGGAAAAACAAGTTCCTTCGTAAATGTCCCAGTTTAAAAAACGTTCCCAGTTTTCCAACGGAGCCAGCTGTCGCCACGAATTTTCGACGAAGGAGACTTTCCATCACAAACAATTTCTGACGAAAAAGCCATGATTGTCGGAAATTTTTGACGGTTTTTTGTTTTTCGTCGAAAAAAGCAGTTTTCCACGGTGTGTGTTTTCCGACGGCTATTTTTCCGTCACAAGGCCGCCGATAACTGCGTTTTTCGACGAAACAAGTTGTTTTCCGACGACTTTTGTCCATTAGTAATCAGCTGCTTTCTTGTAGTGTGTTGTTTTGAAACCCAAGCATACATAAACCGATTGTAGCCATGGCGAATTTGGAGATCAAAGTTTACAAGGTTTGTTTTGATTTTTATCAACTGAGGTTTGAAAAAAAAAAAAATGAATTCTGTTTTCCCATGATCATATTGCATGAATTCTAAGCCTTTGTGTGTTCCTAGATAGCTTTCGATTGCTGTATATTTGTTTAAAGGGATCATGTGTCACTGTCGAATAATTCAAAGAGGTTTTATGTTTTTTTCTCAAAATTTTCAATAACCAATTCGCCTCTCCCCCCTCCCTCTCTCCCTCCTATTTGAGTATTCTGACCCACAAGGAGTATGGCAAAACCCCATATTAGGGCACCAGGCACGGACGGTGTCATTTTTAGCACGGGCCCTGCCATCTGAAACACGGGATGTGCCTAGTGCCAAAAGTAACGTGCAGGTTGATTTAAAATCAATCCCCTTTTTTCTTATCGATTGTACTGATAGGTCTACGAATGAGTCGAGCCGAACCGAGTCAGACATGACTTGGTCTCAGCTCGTTCAGGCAAATAGTGGGCTCAAGCTTGTGTTCAGGCCTGATTCGAACCTAATCGAGCCGAGCCTACCAAGCTTGTTTCATAAATAGTCAGGCTTGGGCTCGCCTTGCTTCAGCTTATTTATTCACTCAAGCCTAATCGAGCTCGAGTCGAGTCTTTTATGAACAAATTACAATATTATTGAAATTTAAGTAAAAAAAATTATTATCACAATCACAGCCTAGAAATTTTGTGGAAAATAAATTTTATACAAAATATATTAATTATATCTTGTATATAATTATGAAAATTAAATATTATGCATATCTATAAATTCGAGCCTTAAACAAACTTTTAATCGAGTTAGCTCAGGAGCTTATAAATGAACCGCCTTGTGAGGCTATCAAGCCAAGTCATAGGTGGCTCAAACTTAACTCGTTTAATTTCACGAACCTAAAATTAAACTCAAGCTTGCCTCCCAAGTTTAATAAACGATACTCGAATCGAACTTTAATCGAGTCGAACCAAACCGATTCAGCTCATTTACAGTCCTAATTATACATCATTATTAACTGAACATGGTACATGTTTACGCCTCAGTCAAATGTGAGAAATAAGATACCGACAATTTTTAAGTCAAAATTATTCAAAATCTGAGGATGAATATCACAAACTCCGTAAATCTTATTGATCACAAATGATGCATATACAAATTTATTTCATCAACCGACATTGACCATAGTGTTCAATACGAGTAATACTATGACTCAGTTCTTTATTGCCTAGCTGGAGCAACCGCCTTCATTGTAGGAAGGACGTTTTTAGCAAACTCCAGGAGCATATCTGTGGAGGGAGTGATATCCTCGATGGCAGGGTGGGCGAGGAAGGCGACAACCCAAGCAAGAAGGTTAGGAGTGGTGGCCTCATCAAATAGCTCCACATTGAAGGCCTTCTCGATCACCTTGAACCATCCGGCAAAGGCCCCGAATGCAATGTCTACGTAACCGATGTCATCTCCGCCAAAGAATGGCTTCCCTTTGCTGCTTTTCATGAATGCGTCCTCTAACAGCACCGATACTTCTTTGAACTTCGCTAATGCTTCCGCCCTTGCCTCTTCATCGTTGGCCATCATGATTGCCTTCATAGATGGGTAAACCTGCAAAATTTGAACAACGTCAAATAATGAGCTTCACATTATATGGGAAATGACAGCAATACTATTACTTGAATCGTTAAATATGAAACAATTCCTGATAAGTTGATGTTTGGAATTATCTCCTGGCAATTCAAGAGAAAGATGTCATTGACATCCAACATGAAGTAATAATATTGCAGCTATCTGAAGTGCTTATATAACTGCAAAGCTGAGAGATGTTTCTAATAAAACTTATTAACAGATAATGAGCACATTTTTTGCATGAATGTCTATATCTCCTGATTCGCTCTAATCCCTATACGCTGAAATGTAAACATATAATCGTATTTCAAGCCAATTAAATGACTGTAATTGTCTAGTACCTTGTCTTCAACAAAGGCAGCCCAGAAGCGAGCGATGGCACGATCATAGGGATCCAAAGGGAGGATAGACGGACCATATGTCCAAACCTCGTCGATGTATTGGACTATGATAAGAGACTCACAGACGGGTCTGTCACCATGGAGGAGAACAGGGACCTTCTTGTGAACAGGATTGGATTTGAGAAGCAGCTCACTCTTACCCCCTCTGAGATTCTCCTCCAGGTATTCATAGTCCACAGATTTCAGTTTCAGAGCAACCTTTACTCGGAGAGCAAAGGGACTTGCCCATGTACCTAGCAGCTTCACATCTCCCTTTGCCATTTTGCACTAAAAAATTTCAAGAGAAGAATATGCCCAGTATTGGAATTGTTTGGTTGATGGTTTGATGAGTAAATGGCAATAGGAGATGGCTATATATAGACTAGTGAGGCTTTTTGCCCAAGTTTCATCATCGAATTGACCACACTATCCAAAAGGGGAAAAAAACATATGGAAAAGAACTGTTAACTAATACAATGAGGTCATCACATAGATCAGTCTCATGTAAATACTAGAGTATTCATGAAACATCATACTACGAATTTCCAGAGAAGACATGCTGACTCCAACAATTAGGCACTTCTATCAAGTCTGCTTCGGTCACAAATTCCAGCATACAAAAAAGGGAATTTAATTTGATGACAACCCATATTATCCCGTCAAATATAGGGTGTGGGAGGACGATTATAACATAACAAGCAACATTTGTTGGGTTCATGGGATAGATTACCAAGTTAATCCGGTGTGACTGTGATATGAAGACTATTGAGATCTAAGTTGCAAAGAAAGGATGCTTAAAAAGTATAAAATGGGAATATACGTTTAAGAATATTGCCAAAACTAATAATACTTGGCTCAGATCTTCCTCCTCGCTGTGGTTGTCACTGAGGAGATTGAAAGAAGATGCAGGATATTTCTTTGGATAGGGAATGCAGATCTTTGGTGGCTTGGCTGGATGTCCGTGAGAAGAAGAAGGAAGGAGGTTTGGATATTCGACAGGTTGGTAAGTGGAATGTTGCCTTTCTTTTCAAGTGTATCTGGGCTATAGTGAAATGCGACAGATTGTGGATTAAGTGGGCTAATGAGTATTACTTGCAGCATATGAATGTGTGGATGCCTGAACAGAAGCAGGCGTCTGGTTGGATATGGTCTGCTTTGTTGAAAGCAAGGGATATTATGTTGGAGTTGAGCTTGCCTGAGCACATAAATGACTGGTTTAGTCATGGTTATTCTGTTAAGAAGGGCTATGAGACAATTGTTCTGCAGTTTCCTGTTGTTCCTTGGAAAGACTTGGTGTGGAACAAGCATGTCCACCCAAGATTTACGTTTATTGCTTGGCTAGTGCTGTTAAAGAAAATCAGAACCAGAAAGTGGTTGTTTGATCATGGTGTGATTGATACTGATGAATGCCCTTTATGTTCTGCGGCACCAGAAGATGTAGAGCATCTTTTCTTTGGCTGTATATTTGCTAAGGAAGTCAGGGAAGGTCTCCTCTTGAAAATGAAGCTTAAATCGAAGGCTGAGAGTTGGGATCGGTGGTGGCAATGGAATGTTAAGATAAGTAAGGGCAAGAAAGGCGCAGCAGCTGTTAGGAGGACGATATTCGCAGTGCTGGTGGCTGAAGTTTGGAGAATTATAAATGCGAGTCTAGTAGTGAAACTATTGATGTACAAAAGACTGTAGATCGATTGTACAGGTTGGTGCAACATTGACATACTCGAGATAGGGTATATGTATAGGGAGGTTGATTGATCAGGTGGCTAGAGGTGTGAAATACAATTCTGTAATCGCTTCACGTTTTGCTTAATGAAAACAAACCTAATTCTTCCCAAAAAAAAATAAAATTAATAATACACCTACCCAAAATAACCAAAAAAAAAGTATTGATCAAGCCATTACCGTTAGGGCTTGGGTTCATGCTTAA
Source organism: Drosera spatulata (assembly GCA_035668315.1). NCBI lineage: Eukaryota > Viridiplantae > Streptophyta > Magnoliopsida > Caryophyllales > Droseraceae > Drosera > Drosera spatulata. Next base: position 7,548 of record JAOVYX010004903.1, read on the forward strand.
AAGCAGAAAGCTCTAGAGATAAAAGTTCTGGTAAGTGGTAACCTTGCCCCGTGCCGAAACTTGATGTGTCTAAAATTTTAGGGCCAGTCAATTTTGTAGAAAGACAATCGTGGATGAGTCGTAAAAGATAAAAACAGCAGCAGAAATTCAAGTTATGGTCTAACACATATGTGACCATCATACCATCAAAGTTCCACTTTCCTGGTTCAACAACTCAACTGTGTCACAAGGGCAAAACAGTATTAAGATTATCGAGGATAAGTTAGACCAAATTGCTTGCTTTAATTGCATAGCAAAGATCAATCCGGCGGCTTCAGCTGATGGGATTGCACACATCACTCAAATAGACTTATAATTTGGCTCAATAAAGGGTCAAGGCTCGACTTGGAATATTCAATATCATGGACCATGGTTTGTCATGCTTACACATACATCGTTCAGTCGATGTCATGCATTACAAAGTACATAGACAAGTAGCAGAAGACACCAGAACTGACTAAAAAGCTCTTCAGATTTCGTTCAACATTAAGTTTATTACTGCATTAGCTTCAGTACTAGTCTATAACTTCTAAGTTTTCTAGGCAGTTCCAGAATTTTTTGTTTCCACAAGGTTCCGCATAATGGTGGAGAACATTGTAACAAAATCCACAAATAATTAGCGTATTTTACAAAAAATCCGCGGATTTTTAGTTAGTCGAACTAAAATCATATTTTTCAAAAAATTCGCATATAATTCAGATTTTTCGTATAATTCGAACTTTTCATATAATTCGGATTTTTTCCAAATTTTTCGTAAAATACGAAAATCCAAAATTTTTAAATATAATCAAACTATCTTGAAACCTTAACGCAAAATTTAGACCTTCTCAAAAATATCAACCCCTCCATTTTTCTGTTTAAAATTCGTATTAATCCCATATTCCGATTTTTTCGTGTATTAATTATCGTAGTATTCTCATGTCGAATTTATCCTTATGTTTTTTTTATCGATTTTTTTTCGTAATTTATATTTGTCGAATTAAATCCATATCCCAATTTTGTTACCATGGTAGAGAAGAACCTGATCCTTTTTGAAGACAGGGTAGCAGTGCTCGAGGAGGAGGAATGTTATACTAGCATATATGGTCATCCATAAAAAGAAAGAAAAGGAATATAACAACATAATTCTGTTAAATACAAGATGTTATTGTGAGGGCAAGGTGCACACAACCTTACCCCTTTTATATATTTATAATCATAATTATCAAATCGACATACGTATCATGTATTGAAGTCCTATTTTTGTGTATCGAGTATCGTATCGTACGATATAGTTAACCTCTGATAACTATATCAAAAATATATAATAAGTGACTTTATGCTAAGAAATAAATGTTTTAACTCATTCTTCAAGAAGTCTTGCTAAGTAACACCATCATTTCTTGGAATGAAACATAATATTGGCTTAATCGAACTGCAAAAAAAAAAACAATAACTATATCAAATGACAAGCAAAAGCAACGAGACTAAATAACGGTTCCTGAGTTGGATCTTTGATCGTTTCCTTCTCATTAACTTGGGACTCTCTACTCATTTTTTCACATCTTCTCAAAGGAAACAATGGTTGTTTTCTTTACTTAAGTGATAATTCTCCTTTTTTGTTTTTTTAATTTTATTTTTACACTATTGACGTGTATCGTCTTATCGTGCGTATCGTACGATACGCATCAATACGCCCGATACACTAACGATACGAGTTCAAATTCGATATGACCTATAGATACGTATCAATCGTCTTCGTATCGTATCGTATAATACGATACGCGTATCGCACGATATTGATAACTATGTTTATAACATAGAGACTGCAGAAGGTGTCGAATCCTTAACCTCATGTTCAGAAGGATGGGTTGTTTATCACTGAGTTAACTCGTCCTGCTACATCCTTAGTATTTCAAACACCCCCTTCTCAAGTCAAGAACTGTCAAAGGAAGCAAGAAAAAAGGACGTTTACCGTGTGGCTGCCGCTCACAAACCTACATGGAACTCAGGTTCTGTTAGGGGCAGCTGATGAGTATCTCTATCATTATGGGAACAGCAGAGGCAGAGACGATCCCTGCAACATTGGCAAAACAAGAAATCCGTTGAAAAATTGTGAGGGCTAATATCTCAGATAAGTTGCTCTTGTGACCAGCAGCTTTGATATCAAACTTACCAATGTGCAAGCTTAGATGGCTTTTCCCGTGCCTCTATTCGCCGAGAAATAGGCTTTGAGAAGCTGGAGGGTTTTTCCATTATCCAGTCTCTGGGTCCGTCATGAGTACAAACTAAAAGAATGAGAAAATATGGGAAATTGAGCAAAAAATTGAACCTCATGACATGGGAAAATAGCTAAAACGTACCTAATCCATTACCTCAGAAGCAAGACACTTCTCGATTGTTTCATCGCACAGCTCCAAAGTCATTTCCATGTTGCCTTCGTCAAAGTTCTTATCGAGGAAAAAGTTGTAAATTTCTTTATCTGGAACCGAGCCTTCTTTTCGCATCTCCTCAAAGAGCTCCTTTGCCTCCGTATATTTCTTCTTCTTAAGGAAACCTCGCACAATGGCATTATAAGAACTGGCATTGAGCTTAAAACCTTTCTCAACCATCTCTTTATGCAAATACCATGCTTCTTTCATATTACGCCCTTTGCTATGCCCCTTGATCAATATATTATAGGTATTGCTGTCAGGCACCACCCCTGAAGTGCGCATCGCCTTGTAAACTGCAGTCGCAGCAGGCATATTGTTTCTGATACAATATTGCTTCAGAAGAGAATTATAAGTCGCAGAATTCGGCATAAAACCTTTATTCAACATCCATTCTAGTAGCCCCTTGCCATCTTGTATCATCCCCTTTAAACAAAAGCCATTCATCAGCACATTAAATGTGACAACCGTCGGCTGTATACCTCTTTCTAGCATCTCCCTCAGAAGATTGCAAGCTTTACCCATAACTCCACATTTACAATAAGCATCCATCAAGGTGGTATAGGTAACCACATCAGGATGAAGTCCAGCGAAATCCAAGTCTTCCATAATTTTCACGGCCTGCTGAATGTTACCTGCTTTGCAAAGACCATTGATTAGCGCATTATACGTCCATATATTGAGCTCCAATCCCTTGCTGCCCGTTTCATGAAGAAGGTCATTTGCTGTTTTCACTTCTCCCTGCTTACAAAGGCCATCGGTTAGGGTAGTATAAGTGACCACATTAGGAGTCAGCCCCAGTTTGATCATTTCATTGTGCAGAGAAAAGGCCTTTACAAGCTCGCCTGCCTTGCAATAACCGTCAATAAGAGCTGTATACGCAACTTCATCAGGGGCTAGTTCTCTTTCAGTCATTTCTTGGAAACGCTTGGCCGCTTCAATCATCTTTCCACTCTGACAAAGCCCACATATAATTGCAGTATATGCGACAGAATCAGGGAGGATTCTTTCACTTTCCATCTCTTCAAAGAGCCTTATAGCCGCATCCACATTATTACTCTTGCAATAGCCGTCGATTAAAGTTGTATAGACAACTTTATCCGGCTGTATTTCCTTGCTTATCATTGCCCTCAAGACCTTCTCTGCTTCGGTCACATTACCAGTGTTGCACATCAGACACAGTATGCCATTGTAGGTGAACGCATTTGGCTTCAATCCTTTAGCATTCATCTCTTCCAAGAGCCTCAAAACAGGGCGCAGCTCTCCAGCACGACAATATCCATCAGTAACTGTACTATAACTAACAACATCAGGCATACATCCCCTCGATTCCATATGCACCAAAAGGTGGTGAGCTTCTCTCACCTTCCCTAGTCGACATAAAATGTGAATAATTATATTGTACGACCCACAATTCCATGGAACACCGGCTTCAAGGAATTCACGGAAGACCGATAACGAATCCTTCAGTCCTCCCTTGTTGCTTGAAAGATGAGAAAGTAATAAGCTGCAGGAATCAACACATATAACCAACCCATAATTCAGCATCTTCGCAAAGAACTCCCTTGCCTCACTCAACATCCCAACTTGAACAAGAACTTGGAAGAATAAATCAAAGACATGGGGATCTGAACCCCAATCCTTATGAGTGTAAATCAACCTGTCCACGAAACAAGAGTAGGTATGTGCAACATTCAAACCAGGCTTCATCCAAAAATCATACATAAGACTATGCGCCATCTTATAATCCTTGGAAGCCACAGCAATCTGTATGACAATGCAGCGAGCTTCCAATGACAGCTCCCTATGCATAGACGCCCAATCGAAAAAACCCAACACAAGCTTATAATCACCCCTAATGTTCATAAGCACCCATACAAGATGATCCGGCCTTAACTTGCACTCGTACTGTCTCAAAACACGACACAATGATTCATTACGCCGTTGCTTAATGCTCATCGTGATATGCTGCACGAGTTCAGAGTCCACAACGCTGGGTTTCCTCGGTGTAAAACTCGGAAACGGCCTCACACTAGTAAAGTACCGCACACCCGGATGGCGCAAGAGCGAATAACCTAACCCAGATAAGAACCGCCCTCCTCTCATCATCTCCGAACCCGATATCCATCAATCCAGATTCACAACGAGTCAATCATCAAACAGAAAGGCAACAAACTCATCTCATTTAGGCGATTTCGACATGCCCACAAGGTGTTTGTGTCAATGTCTCAGAGAGCAAAGTTCACCGTCCACTAAAATGACTTAATGGGCAATGATGAATTGTAGAATGAACTCAAACTGCATTATTAATTTGATCGGAAACCGGTTACATTCTTCTAATTGGGAAAATTTTTGGAATCAGTTAGAGACGTCTAAAAATTTTACCTTTCAGTGAAGCGGCGGCGGGGAGAATTGCAGAGAAGAAGATGGCAACTGGCGATAGTGGTGGCGCTGACGCCGTAGAAGATTTTGGTTGAAGGATTTCTCAGGTAGACTTTGGAATCGGAACTGAAGAAGGCAAAAGCAAGACAGCAACCCTGACTTGGGACGACCAAAGTACATTAGATGTGTTACATGCACGCGTGTGTGTGACTAAGCATTAATGTAGTAGGACTCACAAAAAGTGATCATTATATGGTGATTTTAGGAGGTTAGCTGTTATGAATGATTTTTTATTATTTTTTTGGACGATTACGAGCTTTTTTTTTATTAATTTTTTTTTTCTGAGGAGATTTTTTGTTCAAGATATGACTTGTAGAATACATTTTGATTAGGAGCATTTAGTTATAAGTTGTCTGTGTTTCTATGTTCTCTTCATGGCTTGAACACTGCGGCATTCTGATCTTCAATGGAAATTGTGTGTTTATTGGATCATTTCCTCCCAGGAATTGGGTGAGCGAAATGAGCCTGTGTATTTTTTTCCCTCTCCAAACCTTACCTCTTCTTTTCTTTTTCTTGCTTGCTTTTTCGACAAGATAGCAAATCTCAGAAGGAAAAAGATTCGAGATTCTACTTTATATGCCAGCCAGACATCAAACTAGAACAAGCCTCTCATTCTGTCCTCAGTTCGCTTGATCAATCGATCTAGTTGCCGGCTGCAGATCAATATGGGCGACTCAAGTTGTTATTGTTTCTCCCCTAGGGCCAGTTCATGGAGCCGAAATTAACCAAGACACTTCTGCTCGAGAAAAGCAATAACAGAACACCCTGCACCTGACCGAAACTTGGAAGTCGAGAGTTCCCATTTCAAAGAGTAATTTGCTTTGTATAACTAACCAAGAGTATTCTGTTGTACACCGGTCCATGTAACCCCCTAATCAACTCATGTTAATTACCCAGAAAAAAAGGCCGAATGGGTACCAAGTAGGTACATCCTGCGCGTGTTGATGTATAGCCTATTTACAACTATGAACTATGTTTACAAAACTGCATATTCCTCATTGTTAACTATTTCCGCAGACCTGTCAGGAAGTATACGAAAGTTATACACATCAGTTGTTATCTGAAGTTGCAGCATATCGGATTCCCTTCACTTTGCAGTTTCTGCCACAAGCAGATCATCTGTTTCGGAGACTGATAATGTGCCGAGAAATAACCGTCCATGCAGCCAGACTGATAGAACCGAGAGTCGTGCAAATACTCCACTGGTCTTGTGTTGCTGAACTGCTGCACCCACATCCCCATGCTTACATCTTCCATCTTGAACAGCTGTTCCATAAATAAGCAAACATTGGATTAGATTGAGATTAGCCAAAGAAGTAGCTCGAAGAATTTGTGCGGGGTAACGAGCTGGGAGTACATAACAAGTCATGTTAAATTTAGCATACCCTCAGTTTACCCTTCTTGAACTCGGAGATGATGAACTGGGCAATGACTGAAGACAAAATATATCCTGCTCCATCAGAGTAGGGCGGATAATACTCTTCCGGCCACTCCTGCAATATTCCAAGATTCAAAAAGATGCACCAAGAGAAATAAGAATATCAATCACACTGCAAGATACAAGCAACGGCATAACTGTATGGAGCTTTCCTAACGAATCACAATCAGGACACTGCTGAATGCAAGGAGTCAGATAACCAGGTAACGATGAGCAACTATTTCAACAACGAAATCTGCCTACCTCATAAGTGACCGACCATTTACCCTTGCGAAGGGGCTGGTGATAGAAATTCATTTTCCCCAAGAAAAAGCTGTTCTCACCATCAACTCCCTTAGTTACTTCACTGGCTACAGCATCTACCCTGACAAACGTATCATCATCACATTTCATGATATACTTCGCTGGCATGGAGTTAACCTGCATTCGTCGAATTATCAGCATGTTACAATTAAAGCATTTTTAGATAGATAACAGGTTGATCGTATACATATTGCATTACCAAATTCAAGAAAGACTAGCGCATGTAAAATTTGGACAAAGAATCACCGCCGGAGAACTCACCCCAAACTCACAGATGGCTATTGTCTTCAACACGACAAGGCTGTAGTTGTCCAGAAATGGCACAATTATGATGTCGCCGAAGAATTGAGCCTCTTTCACTAACTCCACATTTATCGCATCCCTTTCATGCTGCGCAACAAATTCAATAACTACCTTTGGTAATAAACCTTACAGATGAACACTGAGAGATTGTGATCTTACCAAGGCTACAAAAAATCGAGCAACTACCACTGAGGATCTAATCAAAAAATGCTGTAACCAGGATTTACGCACTGCCATGCGCTCAGCAAAGTGAGCTCCGGTGGAAAGGATGCCAATAAAAAGTTCAATGGGCTGACCAGGAAGAGGCGGAGCCTTCCACTCGTCGGACATCTCAAGGTGCTTCTGTGGCATAAGACTTGGATGGGACGTGGGCAAGGACACAGCATACACAGCTTTCACATCTATGTTTCCCAGCACATAGAGTCCAGTAGCATCATCCAAATCAAATCCCTATTTCCATGATTAACAAATAATGATACACCCACAACAAACCAGCCATTGTAAATGTTCTGAGCATGGTACTCACAGTGCGATAAGCAAAAGAAGATATGTGTCTCCCATCCACGCTTACGTGATATCCTTCTAATCCAGCACTAATTGTAAGGACAAAAGGTTTGTCCTCTGAAAAGGGATATGGCCAGTCAACCGATAACCTCTTCATCGACTGTATCAACTTGTTGAACCACCAAACAGCCTTTGATTCTTGCGCGTGGTAATCATCGCGTATCCATTTCTCACATCGCACCTGCCCATCAACTTTATATAATCAAGAGAATCAGCTGAAATGGAGCACAACATACTGAAAGAAGACATCTAGAATCAGACAGTACTCTTAGCCAAGACAGCTAAGAGACCATTCAAAGTCCAAAGAAGAAGAAGATAAGAATGAAGCCTCAATGCAAGCAATTCTATGCTGGTCTATTAAGAACTACCACCACTCATGCACGACCTTGACATGATATGTAACAAAACCAAATGCAGCTACTCATGATAACCTTCATACTCATTTATCTGAATAGGGAAACAACATAGGCGTGCAACAATAACACGGACTTAGCAATCTAAACTGGACGCCAACCGAAAACGGTATGGGTTTGGGGGGAAAGGTTCTGTCACTAATCAAAACGGGACATCAACCGTGTCAAAGGAAGCTACTAGGAACCAACATTATAGTCCCTTACTAGGAACAACTTCTTGTTCAATCGAGCATGCAATAATGCATTTTAATTTTTAAACCAATCCCACAGTTGGGCAAAATTGTCTGATCTGCAGTCATACAAAAGCTTTTAGGAACCGAACACTTTCCATGTTCATGATTCGCAGCCTGTTAGATCTTTCACCAAAATCATCACCAAATGGTCTTAGCAAATCTCCGCATTCTTCACATTAATGGTTCGAAACCTTTCATCAAGCCGAACCTACAACACTAACCGCCAAATTTACATCCAATCTTTTACCATCTACAGAAACATGCTTGTGACTTATGAGTAGATATTTAGTTGTTTAGTTCAAATCAGTAACCCTCGAAAATAAGTAAAAACAGATGGTTCGGATATAATGATCAGGCATTAGTTGAAACAAAGCCTTGGTCGATAATCAGGCACAACTACCGATGTTTCCTTATATTTGCACGTCAGGAACACCGACAAGCACACGAAAATGGGAGATCATACTAGTATGGTAAATGCCCTAGGCTACTTGGTAATGTTAACATATAACCACCCCAATGTGTATAAACACATCAATTCCATCGCTAAACTACAAAACAACTAAACATTATAATATCTCAAAATGCCATATCACTAATATTACCTATCAAACAGTACACATTAATCAACAACCATGATCAAACACACAAAGAACACTCCATTAAACAAATCACCTACCCCTTTCCTCATCCTCCTTCGACGGCCACCCCTCACACCTCACCGGAACACCCCACTGCCGCCTGTAGAACGAGTTCATCTCGATCACAGGCTTCTTGCTAAAATCCCCCTTGATCCTAGGATTAAAATGCAGGATCCGCGGGGGCTCCTCGCCGCGAACCACCTTCACATTCCTCAACTCCAGCATGAACTGAGACACAAGCGCCTCATCCACTGACCCCTTGTGCTCAACATGAGCCCTATGCGGTTTCCCCACAACAGTGATGTGTGAGCCAAAGGTTAACCCACAGGGCAACTCCATTTCCCTCCCATGCTTCCAAAACTGATACCCAGTGAGTGAAATCTCAAAAGGGCAACTCCCATTTTGATTCAATCTCATTCCTTTGAGTTCAAAATTAGGACTTGATTCATTGGTTTGAGACCAGAGCTTGGTGCCAGCGTCCCATGCTTGCATGGCAGATTTGTAAATGGAACTGTTATCAGAATTTGACACAGAAAGTGTTAGATTTGAGAGGAGGTGAAAAGGGTTCGAGGGTTTTTTGGTGGGGTTTAAGAGTGAAATTTGGGGTTTTGATGATGAAAACGAGTTCGATAGAAATGGGTATTGTGCTGTGATGAAGAACATGCAAAGAAAAACGAAACCCATCAAGAGTTTGAACAATTTCAGTCGATTCATGGACAAAACTGTCTCTAATTTCGACTTCCTCATCACACTCTGTTCCCAAAACCGCTGCTTTTGCACCTGTCTAAAAAACCCAGATGAATTTTGCGGTTAAGGTGCTGATTTTCAGTGATTTTGTGTCAAAATTTTGCAGCTTGGAGCTTGATTCAAGAGGAAATTGGGTAGAGGAGGAAGGAGAAGGATGATTAGTAGAGCAACTAATGAATTTGAAAGGTTTTTTAGATTCTGTGTCTTGGAAAGAAAAAGAAACTTGTGCGAAGTGAGGACCTTTTTCCTCTCTTCGTTGCAAGAACTTCAAATTCTTCATAATACTGTACTAGGTAGGTGAATAAGTGCATTGCAATTAGCATTAGCTTTTCATTTTCCATTCAATTGTTCATTTCTATGGTTAGTGATTTAGTGTGGAGCATAAGCATGGTTATAGAGTGGTCTCATCCGAAGCAAGATCAGTGTAAAAAATGATTGCATAAAGTCAATCCGTACAAAAAAAATTTGATTATGAAATCAAATATTAAATCTTATGAGTATTTTGTTACTTCATTCGATGCAAATAATTATAACAAATTATTTATTGATATGTATTGAAGTAAAATTTAATTCATATCGTGAAACATCAAATATTATTTTTTAAAAAAATTATCGTAAAATACATTAGTGATAAGTAGTTTCCAAATTTTTACTAAAGGCGCTTGCAATGGAGTGTTTTTTGAGTATCATGCCCATTTTGGTACCGACATTTGCGCTAAGTTTCATTTTAAACCTTACTTCATCCAAACAGTCAGGGGAAGGTTGATTTTTGGAAAGTATGTTTTCATATTTAAAAAGAGTCGATATATTTATTTTTGGAATGTTTTCATCCAAACATTCAAGTATTGCGAGATTCCGATGGAGAGATCCGAGGCGCGTCTAGGAAAGTGTATGAGGGTCGTATTGCTCCGACTGTGGCAGAGGCAATGGCTTTGAGGTACGGGATTGAACTGACTAGGTGTTTGCAATTGGCTGATGTTGTGCTTGAGGGTGATAACCAGATGGTTGGCTTTGAGGTACGGGATTGAACTGACTAGGTGTTTGCAATTGGCTGATGTTGTGCTTGAGGGTGATAACCAGATGGTTGGCTTTGAGGTACGGGATTGAACTGACTAGGTGTTTGCAATTGGCTGATGTTTTGCTTGAGGGTGATAACCAGATGGTGGTACATATGCTAAGAGATAAGATTCCAGATCCATCTCTAGCTGGTGGTGTAGTTGCTGATTGTCTAACGTTACTCAGTTCTTTTACAAATTTCAACTGTTTTTGGATGTCTCGAGAAACTAACTTCGCCGCACATGTTATGACAAGTTATGTTTCTGAGTGTCATTTGTGAGGATGTCTAATAGAGAATATTCCGGATGTGCTCGTAACAATTTGTATTTTGAATAAAAGCAATGAAATTTGAATCCAAATAGATAATTTTATCAAAAAAAAAAAAAAAGAGTCAATATAAGTAAACAATCTATATTAATTTACTTGTGTCAATACAATATAATTTCATACGCCTATCATATGCGAAATCTATGACACTTCAATTCTCATCAAAAACAGTCTTCTTTTACTATTGTAGTATCATTAGGATCCTCAGTTACCTTTGTCTAGACTTGTTGTAAGGAGGCATCTTTGACATTAGTTTCCACCCATTTTTGCTCCTTGAATGGACCACAAACTTCATGGCTTCAATATTTTTGCTTCTCATGGCATTGAGGTTTTGTTCACTCTCTTTCTATTGCATGCTCATTGTTTGCAATGGACCAAGAAGCCATTTAACCCCCGGCATCTTGCTCCGCCATCGGTTGCATGAATTAATGTCTTGTTCAGTGGAAGTGAGTTCATCGCTGTGACGCTGTCGTATGAAAGGCGAAAAGGAGAGGGGGTCTTGGCACTCTCTTTCAGGCGACCTAAGACATCGCAAAAAACCAACCAACGAGCAGATACTACATAGGAGAATGTATTAATGTCAATATTAATTCCGTGACACCAAGATGACAATTTAACTCGACCCTTGTACCATTTAACATGTTGCGTCAATGCGCTTTGACCTGCTCTTCACAAGTATTGCAGGTTTACCTTGAGAGCTTGGACAGATTCATCAAGCAATCTTTTGAGTAGAGAATTTGCCTATATGAACCCTGCAGGAGCTCAATCCGTCCAAGATCATGATAAACCAGGACGAAGAGCCATTTTCACTATCGACTCATGGTAGACTTTGTTACAAAAATGATATGGTACAACACAGATCCGTAATACAGAACAGATTGACAGCTCTGTAAGAATTAGGATTAGCTTTAATTTAAGGATATGATACCGAGCACCATGTTCATGAATGACAATTTCACAAGGGATCGTGATTAATCCCCAGCTGTTGGTAATTTGCGTAATCGATTCCGTTCAATCTTATACAACATAGAAGATGCTCTGGCAATTCTTCCGCCTTGTTTCCCTGTCCATCACCAGAAAACATCATCAATGCCAAGATCATACCAATATAATTCGCAAATACGATTTTGGCTTATTAGCCTTAAGGCCAAGGGAGACGAGGATTAGATACCTGGATAGTGAGCCCAAAATCAAGGACACAGTGCTTCAGTCTATGCAAAAAGGATTCAAAACCTTTCCTGGAGATGTAACTAAATCTGTGCATATCTAGATCGATTTCGAAGTAGTTTTCGCCCTACATAGAAAAATGGAAAACAGGACCTGAGTTGAGAAAAAAGATATCATAAGTTATACAACTCCATACTCAGATGTCACTTGGATGAATATGTTACCGTATAGAACTCATGTTGAGGGCGTGAAAGAACCGGTTTCTCGTTATAGGCATTCATGAGCTTTCTCTCCGCCGCACTCATGGGGATATCTTCAACATTAACAACACGCCCCAAAATCTTTAACCTTTCCCTGAAAGAGGCGATTGTGTCTACCGGAAAACCTTTCACTTTTTCAACTTCATCGTCCATCATTTTCTGAACAACAAATGATCACAAGCCACGTAATAAATCACACATTAGAATCTTGTAGCAAAGAAAATCGAGCGTATGAACAAGAAGGGGGATCATCTTACCCGCATGCTTTCTTGGAAATGGGATGAGAGTTCTTTGGCGTAACTCTCGTTAAGCTTAAAATACAGGACAATACTTATACCTTCACCGTCTGCTTCTCCCTGGAAAATGGTGGCAGGGTATAATGGAATCTGCAAATTCACACAAAGAAACAAACATAAGTACATTACACCTTCGACTAACATCGTAGCCCCAACTCACTATTAGATTTTAGTGGTAAAACTGAATCAAACAAACCAAGAGCACAACACTAAGCACCTTATATTCTTTTAAAATCATCTGCCATCCAATCGCACATATAGAAGTGAATCATCTTTGTAGTGAATAGATCCTAACTTGATTGGTTGATTCATTCTCCTTGTTTGGATATCATAACATACCTTCCATATTAGCGTAATTGATACTTCTATAACATTAAACAAAAAAGTAATCAACTTGTTCAAAACTACTGCAAAGGCAAAGGGGAAGTACCTGAGCATTTACAACAAGAATAGGTGGAAAGATACTTGAGGAGGAACTTAAAGAGGGTAGCCCGACAAATCGAGCAATGTGGTCAATTTTACGTGGACACAAGTATACATCAACACCAAATGGATAATAGGCAGCACAGTTCGGAGCAGGTTCCTTCTTCTTATCCCTGCAACAAAGTTAACAGAACATTCAAGGACTCGTAGGAAGTAACAGTGTGGTAAACATTTGCATAGAGGTGTTCATCAGGTGTCTTACTTGAAGAAGTTCTGCCCTCGAACTTTGAATACACTCGGGTCAACATGTGACCAACTATCAAGGATTTTCTTTTCCAATGGACAAAATGGTACTTGGGAACCAGCTATTGGTCTGTGCAACAGCGTCTTTGAAGACACTGAAAAGGATCACAACAGGAGTTAAATTAAGCTGGGAGCCAAAATTTAAGCATAGCAATTAAAACTTTGAACCTAACGCAAAAATCTTTTTTATAATCCGTCCCAGGGAGGGGAGATTTTGAATGAAGATCCAATAGAGCATATACTGTTCCATTGAGTGAAGATCCAATAGTCCGTCCCTCTTAATATCACCACTACCATACTCAACTTAGCTAGCAGCTTGAGTTGGTTGCATATAGACATAATAAAATGCCAAATGCAATGAAGTGCTTAACACTTACATAAAGCTGAATTTGAATGTCCATCCTTCCATTTGAAGGAAAGTCTTATCGGAGCTTTCTTCCTTGCACTATGTGGCGGACTAGACGTCACTGATGATCCTCTTTTCTCAACGGAGTGGGCAGTGGAAGCGAGACATGGCAAACAGTTGTTGGGCATGATTCCGCAGTTGTGTAACATTCCTTCCTCCTTCCCAGCATTTTCATCTACTGAGGAGGATATGTCATCAATGAAAACCGGCTGCTTAGTTTCTATCGAAGTTCGTCCAGCATCACTGAGAGAGTTCCTGCCTGATCCTTCCCCCGTGGAGATATGCCTATCGGTAAATGAAGCTGATGGCAAATGGATTTGATGACCATCCCTTGTAGATGGATGTGCATGGTCAGAGGCATGCGCAAGTAACACATCTGCATTATGCATTGAGTTTATAAGTACTATGAAAAAAGGGGAATGCTGAAATGATCATCCAACTTATAGAATCATACCATCATAAACACTCTCAAAATCATCCTCGCAATCAGAATCAAATATCGTCACGGAATCAAACCATGCCTCCTCGACACTTCCTGTTGATGTCATGGCAGGAACAAAATGTGAGCTAAACATAAAACCCAAACCATACGGAAAAGAAAACCAACAGGCCATCTGTCCATATAAAGTTCACAATCCAAATAATGCCATGATGCCAGCAAAAGGAAACCAAGAAAAGCACATAGATAGCTCGGAGAGGTCCTAGTATAAGACAAGTCAATTCAAGTATAAGATGCATTGCCGTCCATCTTTCGTCAACAAAAGGGAGCAAGATCAACCGGCGGCTTCGGAGACTATCACATGGACACACCCTATCTTGCTCAGACAACTTTCCTCACTCGGATCCAATCACGCCCAGCGGCGTCCATCTCATATCAATACCCGTTGCGTCCCATGCAATAAACCATCCTTTCCTGGCATATCGCCAAGATAATCTTGATCCCCGTTTTCCATTCCGAGTACAATGCCGCTGCTATATGATGTTACACACTAACCCCTAAGGCTACCCTCCAACACAAGATATATCAATACAAAGACAGCTGGCGATAAATCAGTTGCTATGATGCTCTACATTTTTTTCAGCAGGGACCGACCTACTTTCCCTTGCTAGTATCAGGTCATCGTCTCACCTCTAATGCAACAAAACACAGACAACACAAACTCTTTACGCCACAAGTTCATCACATAAACTCCGGACCGAAACCATGACCATAAATCTAAGCACTTTACATCGGCCATGATCACGCACATTTTCACAACGCCAAGAATACACGAAAAACTTGGCACCTAGACCAGCTTCCAGACACAGGACACCTGAGTAAACATTGGATACACTCCTAAAACCAATTAACCAAATAGATGGAAGTTAAATGCGGAAACAGGGATCAAATTCGTGATTTTCTAAGGAACCACTCCCGGTGATGATAGAAAAACCACTAATGTATATTTTACCATAACTTTACATACAGATGCATTTTCAGAAGATCCCAATGTGGCTTTCTCAACAACGGTTCCAACAACCGGTTCTCACATCAGGACCGGGATACCTGGGTAGTTATTGTTGTCGTCGGCGGTGTTTCGGTTCCCAGCATCAGAGGAACCGAGGCGGATCAATGGCATAAACCATGATGGTGCCAATTGATGAAAGATCAATTTCTAAACCCAAATGTGGGATCTGACTAAACCCATTATGGGCACTCCACACAATGATAAAGTTCAATCAATAATTCTATGCTCAACATTCACTGTTTGTAACCTGAGGACCCTAGCTAGTTGTACCACACACACACACACACAAAACCCAAACCCACAAACCATACTAGCCATCAACTCATCCTCAATCATCAAACCATCCCAAATCATCTAATCACAAAACCTACATCAATCTAAAGAACCCATCAAAAAGTCAACGCAAAGGTTTGACCTTGAAAAGTGGGGTTTGTAAAGGACCGATGATCCGCGTAGCCGGACCGATCCCCGGCGCTGGTTGCCACCGCCGACGACTTATCGGAGACAACCCGCCGGCGGATTCCTCTCCTTACCCTTCTTCTCCTCTTGATCTTCCCCGCCGCCGACGCTGACGACGATGATCGCTTCCCCAAACACCCCCTCGGCATCGACACACAACCACCCATAGTAACCAATTAATCGAAAAACATGGATAGATAGATTGGATCTTGGATTTGTAGAAAAATGGGTTTTGTTGATGATGATGAAGCACAGGTGGAGTAGAAGAAGAAGAAGAAAGAAGAAGCAGGTGAGGTGGGTGATATGGTGATTTGATGAAACGTGAAATCGAAGACAAAGGGTATTCAAATCTAATCACAAGATTTAATTTTGATGATGGGTATGAAATTGGAGAATGAAAGTGGAGGTGGGTGAGGGCAGAGGAGACCGCGTATACAAGTGGAGGATTGAAATGAGGAGAGAAATGGAGTAACAAGAGATATGGGACAGATTAGAGAATATAAATGAAAGTCCAAGAGGGTGACGGCACGAAGATGAGGGAAAAAACAAAAGTTAGATGGTGAAATATTGGTGTATTTATTTCGATCAACAGAGTCATTATACATCTTTAGGTAAAGTTGATGACTATGAGATACTAATTGATGGTTACCTTAAAGATTAGGATTGCTACTTAAAGTTGTGATTATTGGATTAGGAGTAATGAGGAAAAGTATCGGGTTAAAGTCGATTTAAGCTTTGTGTTTTTGTGAGAAAATGCTTTGTTGTTGATGGGCATTAGTTTAAGGATGAAGATGTCATTTATTGTTGTAAATCTCAAGTTGATATGTAGTAATGACGCAAATTATCCAAGTATCTAAATCTACTCGAGAAACGAAAAGAGATTCTCTGAGATGAGGGGAATATATTTTATTCTTTTCCTTTCAAAATGATTACAACGTCATACAATTTAAGGTTTAATTTAATACGATCAAACGTCGTTTTTTATAAAAAGGTTATGAAATATTATGATAGATTAAGTTATAAACTTTAATTTTGAACCAATTTAAGATTCTTCTGATATCGTTAAGAATAACAACAAGATCTTTTGAAATGCGTGCCGAAGGTAGTATGTTTTTGTCTTATTTTCCATCTCAAAGTTTCAAAAATAAAAAATTAATTAATTAATAAATTAACTCTTGCTATTAAATTTTAGTAACTATAAATATCTCGAGATAAAACTTTTTAGAGTACATTTTTGCCATGTTTGTTACGATTTTTTACTCTGAATTTTTGTTTTGAATTTCTCACCTATAAATTCAAACGGTTTTGATATGATTTTCTATTTTTTAAAACGAAAAGTCACAAAAAAATCTGAAAAAAGATAGATTTTATTTTATGATTTATGATTTCTCTTAACAGAATAATCATATCCAATGTAATGATTTTGACTTTAAGTTGTGATTTTTTTATTATGATAATGATTCTAAATTCCAAGATTTTCAGTCGCCACACCAAACAGCTTCTTACCTCCTCTATCTGTCTCATAAGTTTTCAAGTGACAGAATTGTTCGAGCTACACGAGCCAGTGCTATGAAAAATGGTAGATGGAGGTCATCAATAGTTGTTCCATCACGCATTCATGCTTGAATGTCCGGAGTCTCATCACTGTTCCGATACATATCTTCTGCTACTTTTCATATGCAGCATAAATAGCTACAATAACATGAACAAATAGGCACAGTTAAGACAACTTGATCCAGGCGTACTGTGTCCTATAGAGAAAAGTGGGAAACACATCTTATTCTAGATCTAACAAAAGTTTTGAAGTTGGCAAGTATCTATCACAATGTAAAATAGAAATGCTAAATACACTAATTGGCAAATGGAAACGGATAAAATTCAACAAAAAGTAATTGGTTTTTTTATCATATTTGAAAAAATAAGTGGAATATTTTACCTTCAGGATTTCATGAAACAGAATAATTCATTAAATCGTTCATCTAAATAAGTATATTTACCATCCTCACGTAACCAATATCAATGACATTTCTTTTCTTTATTTTGGACAAGGGACAATGTTTTTTTCGACTGACACCACAAGGTCAAAAAACAAGGTCTTGAATGCTCCCTTTGTTTTCACCCGTTCGGGTAAAGTAAAAGTATGCCGTACGCAAAGGGTGAATGATTCATCATCATCATCACAACTTCTATCGCTTTACTCTTTTTTTTTTTTTTTTACAGCGTCACCAATTCACCATCACCAATCAGCCGCGCATAGCAGAGACAAATTTTCACCTTTTTTTACCATCTGCAGGAAATTTATTACTCGCAGTAGATGAGGTTGAGGTTGAAGATGGGAACTTTGGAAGGGAAAAAAAGTACTGCCTGAATTTAAGTTTTCGCTTCACCTGTCCGTTTGATTTTTTAAAGACCAAAGCGGCCGGACGCATTTAAATGAAGACTGTTTCCTTGTATTATCCATGTAAATTCTTTTGTTTTATGTCATATATAAATCTTTCTCGATTTAAATAAATTATAATCATTTGACTCGATATACATAATTTATATTTGTGTTAAATTTAAAAAAATAATCAATTGTGAGTGTGTGAGAAAGAGATGAGTGATTGATGTGATATAAATAAGAATAATTTGATATTTTTTATAAAAAAAAATAAATAAAAAAATATTACAATTTGAATGGAGACTTGATTTTTTTTTTTTTGATAAAAATATTCCCTCTCATAACTTGCCCTGATAATAACAAATCTGGTTTTGGGAATAACAATTCCCTTTGAATGGGACGGCCAAACAAAAAATCGAAACGACAAAAAAGGTATTATAATTTGAATGAAACAAAAGAAGTATTACTTCTTCACATAATACATCCATCATTTTTCTAAATTGTCCCATTATATTTGTAACATTTTCTCTTTTAATAAAATTTTGATCTAAAAAAAATCAAATCATAATACATTTACTATCTCTCTCAGCTGTTACAGTAAATAATATTATATCTAAAAAAATATATTTTTTTTCATCAAATTTCAAAAAAAATTAACACACATGTAAAAATCGTGTCGAATCAAACGATTTTAAATAAATTGAAAAAGGGAAAATATTATCGACATTTCGGGGCTTCTTTAAGTTTGTTAAGATTAGAGATACACGGTTGAATGTGGAGAAGTTAAATATGCTGTGAGCGATACGAAGAATAAATCGTATGAGAAGTTGTATGAAAGACTGAACACAAAAGAGTAGAAAAAAAAAGTCTTTAAATTAACTAGATCAAGAGATAGAAGAACTAAGGATTTAGGTCAGGTAAAGTGTGTTAAGGACGATGTCGAACATATTTTTACGGTTGATGGGGACATTAAGGAAAGATGGAGAGAGTATTTTGACAAACTCTTTAATTGCACAAGGGAAGTGCTCCTGAATGAAACAAGTGGGAATGTAGATGTGATGATGAACCGATGTTACTTTCGTCGCATTAGGACAGAGAAAGTTAAGGAGGTTTTAAAGCGAATGAGCTCAAGAAAGTCTATGGGTCCAAATGAAATGCCGATCGAAGTTTGGAAATATCTTGGGATAGAAGGGATTAATTGGTTGACAAAACTCTTTAATAGAATTTTGATAGATAAGAAGATGACTGATGAGTGGAGAAGGAATACTTTAATTCCCATATATAAAAACAAAGAAAATGTTCAAAATTGCTCCAATTACAGAGGAATTAAACTTATGAGTCACAGTATGAAGTTATGTGAGAAAATGATAGAGAAAACGTTAAAAAAAGGTACAGGGATGACTAAGAATTAGTTTGGTTTCATGCCTGGTAGGTCAACCATGAAAGCTTTTTACCTTTTGCGATGTGTAATGGAACGTTTTAGGATAGAGAAAAAGAATACATATGATTTTTATCGACCTGAAAAAGACGTATGATTCTATTCTAAGAGAAATGATTTGAAAAACTTTAGAAAAGAAGAGAGTGACGAATAGGTATATCGAGATTGTGAAAAACATGTATGAAGAAGTTGCTAAATGTGTGCGAACTTATATTGGTGAAATGACTGTTTTTCCAATTAAAATGGGTTTATACCAAGGATCAACTTTGAATCCATACCTTTTCGCCTTAGTAATGGATGATCTCATTAGGCATATACAAGATGAAGTACCATGATGTTTAGTTTTCGCTGATGATATTGCTCTGGTGGACGATACGAAAGAAGGGGTGAATGAAAAATCTGAGACTTGGAGGGAGACGTTGGAAAGTAAGGGGTTAAGGATCAGTAGAATCAAAACAAAATATATGGAATATGTCTTTAATGAGAATAGTCAAACAAATAGTGAGAATGTATTGTTGGGAATAGAGTCTCTTTCTAAAACGAATTTTTCAAATATTTAGGTTCGATGCTACATAAGAATGGAGGAATTGATGCAAATATTGATCATAGGATTAAAACGTGTTGGCTGAAATGGAAGGGCGCTTCAGGGATGCTATATGATTCTAAAATACCTAGCAAGTTAAAAGGAAAATTTTACAAGATAGGTATTCGACCAGCGATGCTGTAGGGTCAGAATGTTGGGTTATTAAGTGACAACATGTACAGAAGATGAGTGTAAACGAGATGAAAATATTAAGATGGATGTGTGGACATACAAGAATAGATAAGATACGAAATAAAGTTATCAGACAGAAAGTGAGTGTGGCTTCAATAGAAGATAAGATGAGAGAATCACGACTAAGATAGTATGACCATGTGAAACGCAGACCAGTCACAACTTCTGTTAGGAGATGTGAAACTTAGGAGTTAGCACATGTCAAGAGAGGACGAGAAAAACCTAAAAAGATTATGAGAGAAACCTTAAAGTATGATATGGTCTATCATAATCTTACAGGAGATGATGTACAAGACAGATTGGAATGACGCCGTCGTATTCATGTAGCCGATCCCAGTTGATGAGATAAAGGCTTGATTTGTTGTTATTATTTGTTGTTGTTGTTGTATGTTATTCGGCACGTATATTTTGAATAACTTCATTATTCATTTTAATGACGTAAGAAAATTGCTTCGTCTCAGATAAATTACGATGTGTTGACTTGACACGATTATTAAAGAATGAATTAACTTTATGAATTTTTATCAATATATCGTTATTGGTATAATGAGTATATGAATAAGAATTGTGAACGAACGAAGAAAGTAAATGTGAAGATTGTGAGTTGATGAAAGGAGAAAAAATAGTGATATGAAAGATGATTTCATATAAATTAGGGATATTTTAGAACCTTTAACTTCAAAAACTTGTTAATTGAAAAACGTCGAAATTTATAGTAATATGTCATAATTTATTTAGAAGAGAAAAAATATATCACTAATCAAGAATTAAAATAAATAATTTAAACTATCATTTATATTTCATTATAATTCGTAAAATAAATAATTTTATTATTTATATAAGTTATGGTTACAAGGCAAGATTGACCTCACTTGTCGGAGATCAGAGATCTATGTTTGAGCGGAGAACAAGTCACCTAAAAGTTGTGAAGGATTGTCGATGCAAACGTGCGACTTCAATCGTGGTTTAAACTTGCTTCATCGGAGAAGACAGGTCACCCATCATGTCTTGATTCAATGGGTCAGGTTGTCGACTTCACCTTCTTTTCCGTTTTGTTAGATCAAACGAAGATTGGGGTTCTTTGATGGACGATGATGAACAGTTGCACAAACCCTACATCAACGATAATGGCGGCTAGGGTTCTAGCACAATGAGTAGATAGGCACAGTGCGACACACTGTTTGAGGGCACACTGAGCAGATTGACTTGTTTGAGGACATTGTATATAAAAATCGATGCATTGCTCGTGAAAAATCGATGCATCTATGGAACTGTTTATCGATTGACACACTGTTTATCGATTCTTTTTCGTCGCAGATGAAAAAGGACGACGAAAAATAGTGGAGAATTGTGCTTGGACAGGGGAAGGCAAAGGCAATGAATTTTGTCGAAAAATAAGAGAGCAATTTCTATTTTTGGAAAATTATAGATTGAGTTTGATGTTTACGTATGATTTATTATTGGATTTATTTTTTGTGTCGTAAAAGATATCATAAAATTGTTATAAGAATAAAAAATATTATTTTGAATTATGGTTTTTGTTTTTTCTAAAAAAATTATTCACCAAACAAGATAATTAAGAAAAAACGTTGAAGGGGATTAATATTATCATTTTTGTAACAACATATGTCACAAAGATAAAATTTCATCAAAAAAAATAAAAAAATCGCATAATTCTTTATCTTGCATGGTTCATTTTCTTTTTGTTAGGTTGATTTATTAAGTATCGTAAACGCAATCCATGCCATTCTTGCTATAAAATGATTTTTTGGAACTTTGCAGCACGATCTTGGCTGTCTTTTACATCACAAAAGCTGTTCCGTTTATTGTTTTCTTTATTAGATATCTATGGAACTTCTTTTTGGGCAAATTATACAAAAATACCTTATGAAAGTTTCACTTAAATTTTAATATCACTTCAAATTCGTGAATTGTAAATAATGACTCTGTAAATTAGAAACAATGACTCTTTCAACTGTAAATAATAACTCTATAAATTATCAAAATCAAAATAGGTATCAAAACATAAGAAAAATTTAACTGTGTATCAAAACATAAGAAAAATTTAACTGTGTATCAAAACATAATTGTCCCATCTTTTTTTTATAAAAAAAACAAAAAATAAATAAAATAATGGGATATACATAATTGATAAATATTTTGAATTTTAATAATTAATAAGTAATTTTTTCAATTTTTTGAGATTAGAGAAAACACTGCTGAATGTGAAGAAACCTAACTGTATGAGGAAACCTTGCGGAGTATCTCACCAGTCACCTTTTCGTTAGGGAGATTTCTTCCTATTGAGTGAAGCCGCAATAGTTACCTTGATTGATTTTGAAACGTCACAATATTTCCTTGTAGTATGGTATAATTAGGATGTACGAACTTATTTTATTTATTTTTTCCGTCAATAACATTTTGATAGAGAGTACAGTGTATTATGACAAATTCAACTCCTGAGAGAGTCCCAATAAATGTGCTGGTGATCAACATGAAAATTGTTTGTTCTGTTTGACTATGATACTTTTGGTCTTTGGGTTATCATCACTTTGACTCCTGCAACGGGTAATCACTAAGACAATCGATTACTCGTAGTAATTAGTTAACCTAACCATGAACACATCGTTGGACACAATAGATTATAACTAGTCTAATCAATCGGTGCAATAATATACGAAAAAAATATTAAAAAAAATACTGATTGTATGTTAAAAAAAGATATAAAAGTATTTTAACTCATATTAAATATTAGTATCTTGTTCATCAAATATTCACAAATAATAAATTATAATTTTTTTAATAAATTTTTATCCTCTCCATTAAAATTCAATCTTTCAATCAAAATACATCGAAAGATCAATAAACCTTTGTGAATTAATTTGTTTTCTATTAATTGGATTATAATTTGTATTTTATTTTAATTAATTAATCTTTAATCTCAACCATCATATAAAAGTTCAACGGTTAAGATCAAAAAATATCAGTTGAAGACAAAACCACGTCTATTGGCTTAATATATAGTATAGATTAGTCATAAGATTTTAGGGTGAAATTTGTTCCTAATATAACAAATAGAACAACTAATATTGAAATATCAACTTTTAAAATAGTATAAAAGTATTTAAGCTTTGAGATAATATTTCGCTTATAAGATGATAATACAGGGAATATCAATATTTTTGAGATTGTAATATAAAAATAGAAAAGATTTGTTGTTGTGATAGAAAAATAACCCCTTATAAGATTCTATGATTCATATTCAGGATTATGTTTATCTATGTAGCTAGGAATCCAATGAATTGAGTCATAGATCTGAGAGGGTAAGAACTCCACACGAGTAACTTTTTATTGCATTGTTTAAGGTGTCTAATTGCTTAAATTATATTGTGTGTAAAATTCTTCTATACTATCTTTTTTTTTTTGTTTTTTGAAAGGTTCTATACTATCTTAATCTTTCTTCGTGTAGTAAGAGATTGAATGATCAAGATATGTCATCAGCTGTGACTAGGTTTACATAAACCACGGCGATCGTGCACCTAGGAAAAAATCCCGAAAACA
Source organism: Drosera spatulata (assembly GCA_035668315.1). Lineage (NCBI taxonomy): Eukaryota > Viridiplantae > Streptophyta > Magnoliopsida > Caryophyllales > Droseraceae > Drosera > Drosera spatulata. The sequence continues at coordinate 31,438 of JAOVYX010004903.1, forward strand.
TTCACTCAGATTCGTGATTTCATCAGAAGAAAACGAGGAGGCAACCATCACATTCAACTAAGATGTCGCGGCGGGTTGCCTCCTACATGCCTTCGGGACTGTGCTGGGATATCTTCTCCAGGCTCCAGGTAAAGACTTTGCTGAGATTCAGGTGCCTTTGTAAGATATGGCGTGCCCTGATCGAGAGCCAGGACTTCCAAGTCAGGCATCGTGAAGTCTACGGCAAAATTAACTATAACGGCAGTCGCATGTTAAGGATGGAACAAAGTGCAAGGATTTATGATGATTGTCCTACGATGCTGTAATATTCGAAAATTTTACGAATTTAAAAGACGTTAAATATAACGTTGTAAATTGAAATATAGTCGTGCAAGTTATAGATTTAATCCAGAGAAATATTTGATTACTAAATCAAATATAACGATATAATATTTGGGATGATTAGTTGAACGCACTAATAAACATTACGAACGAATAACGTTACAACGTTGTAACGTTATAAACGTTGCGCGTAAGGGATAGCGATTTTAATCCCATAAATAATGGATTATGACTCGAGAGATCATATTTTCGTATATGGGATAAATCTATCGATGTAAATATATTTTGGATGAATTAATATTACGAAATTTAGGTAAATAGTGGAGTGAACGAGAGGTAACGTGGGACGGAACGGGACATCACGCACTCTCACACACACCTCCATTTCTCCCACTTCTTCCACTCTCGCCTCACACTCCGCTTCCACTTTAACCACCAACACTCACCACTCCCAACCTCCATTACACTTACACCATTCACCTCCACCGGCTGCCACCTTCATCGCTCACACAACCAGACACCGCCGCGCCACTCATCACCACTAGGCAGTCACCACCATCTCAGTTATCATCATCATTTTCTTCATCTCATCACCACATCTTCACCACCATCGTTTTCATCATCACGACACCAACACGGGCGTGGGGCAACAACAGCGACGGGAGGATCAGCGACGACAGTGGCAGGAAGGGCAGCAGCAGCAACGAGCCGAGGGAAATCAAACACAAAACGAGGTAACCTCACTCGTGCGAGACGCCTCTTTTATTTGTTCACACGATTCAAGCATGCTCGTGTGTGTTTGGAACATGTTTATGCTGTGAATGATGTGTATGCAATGGTTTGTACGCTTTTTGATAATGATTGAGGGATCCGTGGCGTCGGACGTGAGTTTCCTGCGGGATTCTGGGCTGCAGATGCGTCGCGTCCGCGACCATCCTGGGTCGCGGCCGTGACGGGAGAAAAACTGACATTTTGACTTCACAGCACCGTCGCGCCTGCGACAGGGCTGAGTCGCGCCCGCGACGACCTTTTAGCCAAGAAAATGATAATTTCGTGCATCGAACCTTAAACCTAATTGCGTATTTGAGTTATATAACCCATACGCATGAAAATATAACGTCAAACGTGCATATACGATCACATTTGACATGTAGAGGGGTATTTAGGGTTGAAATGAACTAGAATGCACTCTTATAATATATACATCCTCTCGGAAATAAACGAAAGCGATCTCTGAACGATGACTCCGGGGCTCCTGAGCAGAGGGATGTTAGATTAGTTGGCCATTGATGGCTTTGTAAATACAAACAATTTATGTATTTCATTTTTTTAGGATTATGTAAATTATGGATGGGATGTTTAAGTTCGATACATGATATATGTATTAATTCAGGTTTTGTTCTGATTTCAATTTATTTTTTTTTCCAAAATCAAAATTAGCTACGGAAATCCGTAGCTAATATGATATTCTTATGAGGAAGATTTAGCTACGGAATTCCGTTTCTAAGGATGACAGCCTATCAGCGACGGAATCCGTCGCTAATATTGTCAGCCTTTCAGCGACGGATTCTGTCGCTAATATTGTCAGCCTTTCAGCGACGGATTCCGTCGTTAAGGATAACAGACTTTCAGCGACGGATTTCGTCGCTAATATTGTCAGACTTTCAGCGACGGAATTCGTCGGTAATGTTGTCATCTTTCAGCGATGGAATCGGTCGCTAATTATTAGGACTCCGAAATCTTGATTTTAGCGACGGAAAAGTCAATCCGTCGCTGAATTTCCGTCTTTAAATTCGCTAAAACATTATTTAGAGACGGATCCGTCGTTAAAACATAATTTAGCGACGAGGTTTATAGCGACGGACTGTTTCCGTTGCCAATCCGTCGCTAAAATTCATTAGCGACGGATGTTTTCGTTTTAGAGACGGTAAAATTTCGTCGCTACAACGAAGATTTTTTGTAGTGCTACTCTGTGTGTCGCCTTGCACCTCTTGTGCGCATTCAATAGGTATCGTTTGTCTGCATTGAGATAATTAGGGTCTCCCTGCGGAGAGCAACCCGTAGCCCCGCCACAACGGTGTAGAAGCCGCTGCATGCATGCAAAGAGGATGGGGGATGCCCATCGCTCCCTACCTAGTTCTCACCCGTGACGATGACTCAAAGGATAATACAGGAGTGCAATGACTCAAACCCAAGCCACCAAGGCTATTCAAGGAAAACGGATGATCGCAATGGATCGAAGAAGGGACACCATGTTCGACATTCTCAATAATTTCAAGAAAAATGACCAACGATCCATAAGGAATGTCAATGCCGTCCTTATCAGTTCAAGGAGGCGATATTTCTTATCCGTTTGCTTTTCATTAGTTCACATGGATAGTGTAACTATGCTCCAAATCCCCCGTTCCCTTTTATTAATCATTTAGCGGTTGTATTTATTTATTTTCCATGAGGGTATATATTTTATAAGGGTACATTCTAATTCATTTCACCCCACCACATGTTAAACGTGATCGTATATGCACGTTTGACGATATATTTCCATGCGTATGTGTTATAAATCCCAAATACGCATTTTGGTTTAAGATTCAGGACACGAAAATGTATTTTTTCTGGACAGAAGGTCGTCGCGGGCGTGACCAGACGTATCGCGGCCGCGACATTGGGCCGTCACGAGCGTATCGCGGCCGCGACACCAGGCCGTCACGGGCGCGACGCCACGGTGCAGGCAAATTCCTAATTTTCCCCTCGTTGCGGCCGCGACCCAGGATTGTCGCGGGCACGACAGTTCTCAGACCAGAACCTGCAGGAAACCTCCCTGCCCAACACCGGATTCCTCAATTCGCGTTTTAACGCATCCAAACCATTCCACACATATCAAACACATTAAAACATGTCCCAAAAGCATGCACGGAAACAAAGATCGTGTGTGAACGAATAAAAGAGGTGTGTCGGACGAGTGAGGTTACCTCGAACGGGTTTTGATTTCCTTGAAGTGGTTATCGTCCCTCTGCTTCCCGTTACTGTTTTTTGTCGCCTTGCCTTGGTTGCTGCCTGCAGATGACGATGCCAATGATGATGCTCGAGTTGGTGCGTGATGGTGGCGTGATCGTGTTGATGAGACGAAGAAAGTGATGATGATGATGATGATCGTTAGTGCTGATTGATGGTGTTGAAGATGATCGTGCAGGCGGCGGCTGGCTGTTACGGCTGGAGATGATGGTGCTGGTGGCAGGCAGGGGAGAGTGGGAGTGGGAGTGGTGGTGTGGAGAAGGTGGGAGTGAGTGCGGGAAGGAGTGGAAGAAAAATGAGGGAGTGGGAGAATTAGGTGAGGTGGCCGACTATCCCACGTTTCGTCCCACGATACGTCTCGTTCACTCCGTTATTCACCCAAATTTCGTAATATTAATCCATGAAAAATCTATTTGCATCGATAGATTTATCTATGACAATATGACCTCCCGAGTCATAATTCATTGTTTATGGAATTAAATCGATAGTCCTTACGCGTAATATTTATAACGTTATAACATTGTAACGTTATTCGTTCGTAACGTGTATTGGCGCGTTCAACTAATCATCCCAAAATAATCCATCATCATATTTGATTTAATTAATCAAATATTTTCTTAGATTTAAATATATAACCTTTTAGCACGATTTATTTTAAAATCGTAACGTTATATATTCATCTCAAAACTCCCAAAATTCTCGGGTATTACAGTGTGAGATTGCATGCATATAGATGAATCCACGTACTTCGAATATTATAACAGATCAAAATGTCTATATTATTTGATGTAATAATCAATCTGCATTGGTTCTACTCCAATGCTGTAATTAAAACAGGTATTCGATGTTGTAAGCTATGACTGTGACTATTGTTTATAGTTTCCTTGCTTCTATACCCTTAAACCCATTCGGTTTATTCAGTCTTGTCACGGACTGGGTCCGTGACGGCATAACGCTCACGTGTCTTCCTGTACGGAAAGTCGAGGCGTTACAGGTGCAATATTGGACGATCATTCGTAACGATACATTGGAAAAAGCTAGTGTTTACTCCTTTGTAACCCGTCCATAAGGAACCACGTCCAGATCCTGCTACCACCACGTCGATTTTTATTCATCCTTGATGCACATCCGTGGTTCGGTCTTGGGTATGATGCCACCAATGATAACTAGAAGGTGCCCGCCATGATGATGAACCGTCCCTTATGGAGTGGTGAATCTTGGACGGTCGATGCTGTCGCTATGGTTTACTCTATTGGCAACCCATGCTGGATGACTCACCCTTGTTGTGCGATCGCTCCTCGTCTTTTTACTGGCGGGATCAAATATTTCGACAGCCATCTCTATTGGATTTCGAGTCCTGAGTACCCTTGTCATGGTTTTATGAAACCAATCATGGACATGCACATCGTTTGATTTATGTGACGAAGTATTCGATCACGTATAACTGCCTCCTATAGAAGGTGAGCGTTTACCTTGGCCTATGTCGCTTTATGCTCTTTGTTAAGATTTGGTGTTGACTTTTTAGATTAGATATTCCCTATAAATAGACCCTTATTGTGTAGAAAATAAGGTGAGAGAAACTAGGGTTTTCAGAGCGATACACAAGAGAGAGCGATCTCAAAAGAAAATCTCTGTAATCTGATTTGTGAGTTTTTCTTCCCGTGGGTTTTTTCTTCCCCTTGAGGGTTTTTTCCACGTAAATCTGGTGTCGTTTTTCGTTCTTGTTATTTATCAATTGTGCTTGTTAATTGATCGATTGTCTGGTGGATTATAATTCTGAGATTGTCTCGAGATTCAAATCGTAACACTCTTTGCCCATCTTTTCATCAGATTACAATTATATGAGCAGTAAAAAGAGGTTAGAGCAACATGAGAGCGCGTGAATATAAACTCATGCTGCTTATGTTGGCCAGCGAGACAAAGGTGACTATTCTTCAGAACAGTTAAGTGAATGGATTGAAGTGAGAATTGTGAATGATTACTAGTGCCGTTATCAATATGAGCAGATAATGCAGATCTTGTTATAATGCACATCGGATCTCGTTCAAAGTGTCGTTATCAATATAAGCTTATATCTGGAGATATAACTGTAATATCCCTGAAAATATTGTAAATAAAAAAAAAAGAGAGAAAGATATCAGGTTGTTATTTTCACGAGATACAGCACATAATTCTCTCAGTAAAAAGCCCAACAACCTGTCTATATATAATATTTCATCCGTGCGGGTTTCACATCAATCAGAGCGTCCTAGTTGAAAGCAGAGTCAGAAAGAAGAGGTAAGTGTTCGTCTCGTCTTTGTTTTGTTTCGTATTTGTCTTCGTGTCGTCTCTATTTTCGTCTCATCGTCATTCCCGATTGGATCCTACCGTCCCGACGCCAGCCTTGACTTCGCTGCCGCGCCGTCGCTGGAATCCGCCAGAGCCAGCGTCGCCAGAGCCGGGATCTGCCGTCAGGGCCCTCGCCTCCTCTGTCCGCCGCTCTGTCCAAGGCTGTTCCCCGCTCAGCCAAGCCGCCGCCAAGCTGCCACCTCTGCCGGAGGACCGCTGCCGCCTCTGTCCGGAGCCCAGCCACCATCTGCCGCCCTTCCCCGCTCGTCCCGAAGCCGCCACAGTTGCCCCGAGTCTGTGCCGCCGCTGCCAAGATGGGAGGCCGCAGCTGCCAGGGATGGATTCCCTGTCACCTCAAGACGTTACCGTCGTCGGCGGAGCCCAGCGAAGCCGCCACCGCCGTCGCCCGAAGTTCGGCTGAGCTTCCGCCGCCTGCCTCGTGCCCGCACCGCCTGCCCTGCCTCGCCCCGATGCCGCCCTGCCTCGCGCCGCCTTGCCAGCCTTGCCGGAGCTGTCTCCGGCCGTGGGTGGTCGGATCCGGCCACTGCCGGCATTTCCCCGCCCGGCCACCGCCTCAAAACCCTGTCCCAACCGTCTCCCTGCTCCCTGCTCATGGACAGCATAAGGAAATAGGGATTTATCCCTTTTCCTTTTAATTAAGCATTAAACC